>JAOANR010000004.1:3863608-3915417 GCA_030278955.1 Hygrophila difformis | reverse complement strand
ATCTTGGATAAAGATTGGTCAGGGGATTAAACTTACATTACCCCATATTTTTATGGTGGATTATAACAATATTATTTTATATTAGGATTTTAGTTTTAATGTTTTTAAATGCAAAGTCCTCCTTAAAAATATTACGGTATCGATTACATAGACACAGAGGTGTTCACAATTTTTTTCTTAAATAATCAATTTTTTTTACATATAATATTGAACTTTTTCATTATTACTATTTTCTCCATTCTCATATAATTGTTCCATTTGCATAGTAGTTATTATTCATTATTAAGTAACTTTGATAATTTTTTTAGCATAGTTACATAAGATAAAACATAGTCAAGTGGGATCTTGTTAGATTCATCTAATCACGTAGTTTTATATTATTATCTTTTTACAATTTTTACTTATGTATAATTTGAGTTATTGACATTTAAAAATGTGTATTGGAAAGCATGAAATGCTGGATGCGTGCAATTAAAAGAGAACAGAGGAAGTACATTACAATACCATTTTCAAGAGATATAAACCTTTATCATTGTGTTGTGACCATCCAAGATGATGAGTGAAGATGGGCCAGATAGTTGGACCAGGAGGAATAAATGTCTTGGGTCGGGAATGAAAGGGAAAAATAATCAAAGCCCAAGTCCAAAAGCCAAGAAAGGAGGATCGAACCAAGAGCAGAAGATAGGTTCGGCCGAAATGGAGGGAAGCAGATTCAGCCGAAAGAAGAAGAGAAGCTGATCTACTCTAGAGGCGATTGGAAAGCGGTTATTCAGCTCTACTGCTCCAGCTATAAATAGGGAGTGCTGGGCACCAAAATAAGAGAGATCAATCCAATCCAAATTTCTTTTATGTCAATTTACTTTCCTGTATCTTTACTGCGTTTCTTTACCAGCTTTCCTAGATTTTAGCTTAGCTTGTAGCGGTTACTTTCTCGCGCCGTTGTTTCTTAACAGGTAGACTTCGACCTGTTGTATTGAATTCAAATTTAGTCTAGTTTGGGTGCATTATTGAATTCTGGATTTGTAATCGGTTTGATCCTTTTCCGATAGCATCCCTTGAGGAGGAATAAGGTCATTGGCACTAACTAATGCCCAAACACATTGTCTTTGGATAGAGGAATTTAACTTGGTCATGAGTAGAATTCAAAAAATTCATCTTTATCAAATTAATGAATCAGTTATTAACATTCAACATCTACATTTCTATTGAATCAATTATTAACGTTCAACATATATACATTTCAAGATATACATATTACTACATTCCGTGACAATTGATTTTTTCTCATCTAATTTCAGCAGTCATTATTCTGACACCATAACCATCATTCAAACTGACAAGCTCAACATTACTCTCGTCATGAACCATGACATCTTCAAAAGATTGTTGTTGCCTAAGATTGGCAATCTTTTGCTAGATCCATAAGAGGACAATATATGAAATGTCTTTCGTTCCTCTCGACTTTTTTAGGTTAAGCTCACCAAGGAGTTCATTCACCTAAAAATCAATCATTGTCATAGCATTAAAAAGCACGTCCAAATGCTTATAATTAGAATGGAAATGACAAGGTAACACCCGTATGCAGTTGACAAGGAATATATGGTAATTCAAATTAGCAGTCGCCATCCAACCATCACACATATCGAATTGTAGGTTTGACATCCAACATATAACAAAAAAAAGAAAAAAAATACAATCTTGAATAAAACATGATCTTTGTAATAGTACAAATCAATTGTTAGTCCTTACTACCCCGGTGGTCAATCCAAAGAACCAACTCTATTCTTATAAATAACAGGAAAATTCATAAGTAGGAAAATGATTTACTCACCTTTCTCCCTAGAACTCTTTGTTGATGGAGACTCTTCCTAGAAGAGTATCTTTTGTCAGGAGGGAGAGAGAGATAGATTCATTGAATGCTTTACCTAATGGAACTTTTGAAGGGATCAGTAAAACTAAGGGTTTTCCTGTAAAACTTTTGAAGGGATCAGTAAAACCCTAAAACTAAGCAAACCCTAAAACTAAGGGATCAGTAAAACTTTTGAAGGGATCAGTAAAACCCTAAAACTAAGCAAACTGTAAAATTCGGAAAAGAGAGCACCAGAATCAGTGAGTGATGCACGACGACCACTGCCGTTCACCCCACGAAGTGCACGACAACCATTGCCATGCGCAACCCACAGTGCACAGCGGCCACAACTGCACACCAAGCACAGTGCACACGACACACCAGAGCCGAACATGCCTGGTGTTTCTATGACATAGATCGCGACACTCACTCATCTCACCCACCCAAATTCAATTTTTAATACTGCATAATTGAGCAAATATACTCTTCCTAATGCACCTATGGAAGCATTATAACATCTAAAATCAAAATCTAATGCAAATGGTGAATTAAAATTGAAATGAAAATTTCTAACCTCTAAATCTCTCCATGGCTTTCCAAATTAACTTCTTGCTGTTGTTCTCTATTTTTCTTATGGCGGATTCTTCCGGTGGTTGCTTCTTCCGACAAGGTGATGTGGTGTTGCTTCTTTCTTCTTGGCCGAACTGACCGCAGGTGAGCGAGTGGTGGTGGAGAAGGTTTAGGGCTTGGAGTGAAGGATTAGGGTGACGGAGGGTGGTGATTCTAGAGAATAGCTTCTTTATTGATTTTGTTGGGTTTCACATAATTAAATTTAGTCATTAGAAGAGGGGTGATTATAAAATTAGGTTAGATTTTGAAATTTTAGGTAGGGTCAATTTAGAAGTGGTTTGAATTTTAGCAAAGGAAAAAAGCCAATTACATCCATTTTCTTTTCAAAAAAGCCAAATCGATCATTTTTTAATTTTATTGCCAATTTAGCCGCTACCTATGCTAATTATATCCATTTTAGTCCAAAAATCACTAATCCTTCCTAGGATGCTGACGTGGCATTGATTTATTATTGTCCTTTTCATTTTTAAAGGCGATTCAAGATTAAACAGAAGGAGACAAAAGGCATGTGACTGTCCTTTTCATTCTTCGGCCCTCAGTTTTGAGCCAAACGTCCCCATTATCGTTTCTTTGTTGCCAGAATTTGAATATGCGCCGCCGCGGGATAAGGGTTCGAATTGGGTGTGGTGCAATATGAGAGGTGATTGAAATGAAGGGCTTCGAATTGGGGGTGATTGAAAAGAAGGGCTTCGAATTGGGGGTGCTGCGATATGGGAGGTGATTGAAATTAGAGTCGGGTCGGGTTGCACATTATTTGGCAAACACGTTGGAGTGGCAGCAATTCAAAACAGATCCAGCGTGTATGGTCTAGAATAAATAATTGCCATGTCAGCGTCCTAGGAAGAATTAGTGATTTTTGGACTAAAGTGGTTATAATTAGCATAGGTAGCGGACTAAATCGGCAATAAAATTTAAAAAGGACCGATTTGGCTTTTTTAAAAAGAAAACGGATGTATTTGGCCTTTTTTCCTTTTAGCAAACAACAGAATGTGAATAGCCGCGTCCTATACCATAACACTCTTTTTTTTTTTTCGAATATTTAAAATTAAATTAAAGAAAATTAAATAAATAAAAGGGAAAAAAAGAGATTTTTTTCTTACACATATGATACACCTTCATATTTCAAAATGAGTACAAAAAGTGGACATAAAGAAAAATTTCAAAAAATATATTTATTTAATTTCCTTTATTTCTTTGGTTTATTGTTTATTACGCACTTGTTGTGACCACCAAGATATTGGGCCAGGAGAGAAGGATTGGGCCAGACAATTGGGCCAAAAAGGAGACAATAGGTGAGTAAGAAAAGAAGAAAGCACCAAAGGGGTCCGAGCTTTAGGGCCAAAACGATCGGCCAAGGATAGCCGAAAGGAAGAAAAAAATCCTGAATCGGCTCAAAAGGCAGCCGAGGAGCGGTTATTGAGTTCCGGCTATAAATAGGGGATGACGGGCACATAATCAAGAGATACCAATCCACCCCAAGATTTCCTTTATGTCAATTTACTTCATTGTATCTTTTACTGCTTTCTTTACAACTTTCCTTTACAAGCTTTCCCAGATTCTAGCCTAGTTGTAGCGGTTACTTCTTCCAAATTCGCTGTTGTTCCTTAACAATCGGTAGTTTGGTAGCTCATTCCTAGATAATCAGCCGTTATTTCTCAACAACCGATAGATTTCCCATTGTATCCAGCTTTGTCATCTGAATATATTGAAATTCAGACAAGTTTGGGCGCGTTACTAATTTTCCGGACCCGTAATCGGTTTGATCATTTTCCGATAGCCTCCCTTGAGGAGAAAAAGGTGCTTGGCTCAACGGTAGCCAAACAGTGGCACGCCCAGTGAGACTCACATTCACAATGACAGTTGAACCACATGCAACTCCGGCGGTTAACACGGCGGCGAGAGTTGATTTGCCGCCGATTCATGAGGAGCGTACAAGGAATCCAGGCAATTATCCTCCAGGATTCGCAGGAGCTACGGATTTCAACGCTCATGATTTCCGCATGATGATTTAACCCCGCGGTTTCGCGATCATATTCAATTCATGGTTGGAGCGGCGGTTACTAACTCTGTGCGGCAGATTGAGGGAAATATACTGGCAGCAATGCCAGCTATGTTCAGAGCTGAGCTCACCAGATATACATATCCGTATGGAGCTCAAATGCACATGCGGTGCAAAATCCACCTCTGATGATTCCAAATCAACCGCCTCCCCCTCATCATCAACAGCAGGCCTATCGGCCGCTAGGAGGGCAGGGACCACGACCTTGCGTCCCACCTCAACCAAGGTATGAGCAGCAGCAGTATCAGCCACCACAGCCAGTAGCGCAACCGCTTGCTCCAGTAGTACAACAATAGTATCCACCACTGCAGCAGAATCAGCCGCAATTGGTTGATAGAGAGCTCATAGCAGAGATTATTCGTACCCAATTTGGGTACCTAATCGGTCAGGAGAATTGACCGATGTACATGAAACCTTATCCCGATTACATAGAATAGTAATATCCGTTGCCTAGAGGAGTTAAGGTTCCTGATTTCAATACGTTTTCAGGAGAAGTCGGCCGATCGACGATTGAACATATTGGCCGATTCACAGCTCAGTGCACCAGAATAGCACAGAACGATTTCCACAAGTTGATTTTGTTTAGTTTGTCACTTACTGGTCCAGCGTTTGAATGGTACATTAACTTACCACCAGGATTAGTTAATACCTGGGCAGAAATGGAACGGTTATTTCATGACCGATTCTATAATACTAGTCCTGAGGTGTCAGTAGTTGACCTAACCTCTACTGAGCAGAAAGCAAGAGAAACAGTTAATGAGTTTCTGGAGAGGTTCTATGCCATCGAAGCTCAAATGAAGACGATGTTACCAGAACATGAATATATTCAGATTTTGAAGCGAAATCTAAAATTTTCTATCAAGGATAGATTAATGGTAACAGGACCAAGGACGGTGGCCGAATAAACGACCGAAGCAATAAGGATGGAGACTTACTTGGCAGAACAAACGGCTTTCAAGTCAAGCCGAGTCAAGGCGGAGGATCTCAACCTATCCAATCGTTGCATCCTTTGCAGAGTCTCTGGTGAGGTTGGTGAAGAATTTAATATGGATTATGTGCCCGCCTTAGCAGAAGTCGCAAGAGCCGAGTTAGTAATTAAGAAGTCTATGACTTGTCCAGCTCTCCGGCCAGTAAGAGGAAAGGAAAAGGAGGGTGAAGTTAGAGATGAATCTCAAAGATTTTATACTTTTGATCTTTCTCAGATGGACGAAATCTTTGATTCTTGTTTGAAGAATGGACTTTTTGAGTTCAAGGGAAATCATCCGCAACCGACAAAGGAACAGATGGAGGCTGGGTGGCGTAGATTTCATGCATCTGCCACCCATACCACTGCGGTGTGCGGGCATTTCAGGAAGATGGTTCAGAAGCACATTATGATGGGAAACTAAAATTCCCGGATAGATTGATGGCAATTGATAAGAACCCATTTCCAGTTGCTAATATGGTGATGGTACACCTTGATCAAAAGAAGTCTGCTCATGATCGGCTAGGGGATCAACTATCAACCAACAAAGGGTCTGTACACGACCGGTTGGGAGAACAGCCATCTGCTCAGAAGAAGACGGGAGTGTGGAGACGATTGGGTTCACCCCAGAAGGGAAATGATAGTGTGAATTTTGTGTTTGATAATGATATATATTGTGGATATTTTTTAGGTGGTTTTGGTAGCACTTTACTCTCTTTGTGCTTGTTTTGTTGGTTGTAGGAGAAAGGCATGGAAAATGGAAGAAGTGGAACAAAAGAGAACAAGAAGCAAATTTGACAGGCAACCATGACTCTCCTAGTCATGGCCATGACTAGAGAGAAGACAGGAAGCTGAAGTGAAGCAAATTGGGCTCAAGCCCAAGCCCATGCAGCAGCCCAAGCCCATGTACTAGCCAACCCATTACACAAATCAATGTGGAAGGAAAAGCTGGGACACACAGAGGATTCAGACTTCACTTTTTATTTTGCTAAAAATAGAAGCACTTTTGGAAAGACAAAAAGGAAGAAGAGGAGAAAAGGAACGAGTAAGCCAAGGAGAAGAAAAAAACGCCCAAGGCAGGCAGGGAAGGAGACAGAAACAGACGCAGAGGCAGAGACAATTTTTGGGGAGATACACTTCTTCTTCCATTCTAAAAATCTTGGAATTGGTTGTAATCTCTTATTCTCTTTTCTTTTCCATGGGTTTTGAGTAGACTTTTCCTTTCCTCTAGTTTAAAGGTTGATTGAACATGGCTTTTGGGATTATGAGAGATGATGTATTTTGTGACTATGAAACTTGATGTTTGTTAATATTTATGCAATTCCTATATCTAGGGTTTATGATTATTAATTTGGATGAATGTTTTTGGATCCAAATGTTTGTCTAGATTAATAGTTGAATGCCAATTTAATTTGGGTATCCGTAATTGTACTTGAATTGAATAGTTGGTAACCGGGTTGATTAATTCCTTCCCGGGGAATTGTGTAATCAAATTGGGAATTACTCCGCGTAGGTAGTAATTGGTTTGAATCGGGCTTTTCTAAATTCTAATGCAATTGAACAATATTTTCTATGGGCGTACCTAGGAATGTTGATTCGATTAGGGATAATTAACAGGCGTACCTTAATTGTCTAATATGTAAGGAAAAGTTGGTTGTCTAAGCGGACCTGACAACTATAACCGGTTTATTAACTTGTATCATGTTTATGCATCAATGATCTATCCCAATTGCCATTCCAAATCATTCTTTGAACTAGAAGTTTTTAATTCCATAAATTCAAATCTTGTTTTAATCTTGTACTCTTGAACTCATCTTGGTATTTATTTGCTTGTGCATTTCTTTATTTTCTTAACTTTAATATCAAACTTTGTGACAATGTCAAAACCCCCTTTTCAACTATTGTATATATTATGAAAATGTTGCAATCCAATCCCTGAGGACTCGACCCTTGTCACTGCTATATTATATCTATTTTGTACTTGGTGACATTGGAATCAAATTTTATTTTGCAGTTATACGACAAGCTGTCAAATTTTGGCGCCGTTGCCGGGATTGGCGTTCAACCACTAAATTCTGTGATATTTTCTATCTTTTTAGTTGTAATTGGTATTTCCCTTGTTTATGCCTCGTTCTTCTCGTACAGGTGAGTTGATATATGATCCAGAAATTGAGAAGACAGCTCGTAGATTGACAAGGGAAACCAAGATAAGAAAAGAATCTAAAGTTTCTACATCAACTTCTGGTTTGTCATTGGCTACAGAACTAGACACTTCTAGTTCCAGTAGTGAAGGAAGTGATACAGAATCTTTAGAAGAAAAAAATATTGTCATGGCTGAAGATAACCGCACTTTAAGGGAGTTGGCTGCTCCTGACTTGACACAGCAGCCCTTATGCATTACATTTCCTACAATTGATGATGAAACTCCCTTTGAATTAAAGTCTGGATTGATTCATTTGTTGCCTGAATTTAATGGTCATGCAGGTGAAGAGCCTCACAAGCATCTCCAGGAATTTGATGTTGTATGCTCAAGCATGAAACCTCCTGGAGTTACAGATGAACAAATCAAATTGAGAGCATTTCCATTTTCATTGAAGGGGAGTGCAAAAGATTGGCTCTATTATCTTCCAGCAGGTAGCACCACAACTTGGACAGATATGAAGAGGAAATTCTTGGAGAAGTATTTCCCAGCCTCAAGAGCTGCAAATTTGAGGAAGAAAATATGTGGCATTAAACAACAATCAGGTGAAACGCTCCATGAATATTGGGAGCGGTTTAATAGGCTTATAATTAAATTTCCTCAACATCAAATCCCACCCCAATTGTTAATTCAATACTTCTATGATGGTTTGTTGTTGATGGACAGGAACATCATTGATGCTGCAAGTGGAGAAGCTTTGGTGAATAAGACTCCAACACAAGCCTGGGAGTTGATTGATCGAATGGCAGAGAATACTCAACAGTTTGGCACAAGGGATGCAATGCCAACCAATATGCCAAGTGGTGATTCTTCAATGCAAACAATGCAGCAGCAACTTTTAGAGTTGACAAGCTTTGTTCGTAAGATGGCCACAGGAAGTATCAAGCCAACTGTCCAGGTGAAGGCATGTGGTATTTGTACAAGTCCAGAACATCAAACTGATGCCTGCCCAACTCTCCAAGAAGATACACCGGTGGATGTGAATGCACTTGAATATTCCAACAGACGTCCACAGTATAATCCCTATTCCAATACCTACAATCCAGGTTGGAGAGATCATCCAAATCTTCGGTATGGCAATCAACATCAACAACAAAATCATCCATCTTCGGCACCACAACAAGTACACCCTCCTCGTCAATTTGAAAGGCAACCACCTCAAACCACAACAAGTTCAAGTCCTTCTTTAGAAGAATTGGTGAAATCCATGGCCACATCAACTTTGCAATTTCAACAAGACAAAAAGGCAAGTATTGAAAAATTGCAAAGTCAAATGAATCAAGTGACTGAGGAAGTTAGACAAATTCGAGAGAAAGGAAAGTGGCCAGCTCAACCCGAGCCAAACCCAAAGAATGTGAGTGCCATGATCTTGAGGAGTGGAAAGGAAGTTCAAGGTCCACCTCCAATTTCAAAGGAGCAAAATGAAGAACAAATTGAGAAGGAGATTGAAAAGGAGGCAGAAACTTCTAACAAGGTAAATTCTAATTCAATTCCTTCATATCAAACTAAAGTACCTCCTTTTCCTGACAGGTTAAAGAAGCCTCCAAAGGTGGACAAGAGGAAAGAGATGCTTGAGATATTCAAGAAAGTCCAATTGAATATCCCACTTCTTGAAGCTATCAATCAAATCCCCAAGTATGCAAAGTTCTTGAAGGATCTATGCACCAACAAAAGGAAGCTTAGGGGAGATGAACACATAATAGCAGGTGAGAGTGTTTCTGCGGTGATTAAAAGGAAAATCCCACCTAAAACAGGTGATCCGGGTATGTTTTCAATTCCTTGCAAAATTGGAACAAAAGAGGTGAGCAAAGCCATGTTAGATTTAGGTGCTGCAATAAATGTTATGCCAAGATCAATGTATGATTCCCTAAATCTAGGTCCATTAAAAGAAACAGGAATTATTATTCAACTTGCTGATAGAACAAATGCTTATCCGGATGGTATGCTAGAAGATGTGTTAGTGCAAGTCAATGATGTTATATTTCCTGTTGATTTTTATGTTTTGGACATGAATGATGCTCATTGCTTTAACCCACCTCCTCTTTTGTTGGGAAGACCTTTTATGTACACTGCAGGAGCAAAGATTGATGTGAAGAAAGGCACACTTACCTTGGAATTTGATGGAGAAGAAATTCATTTCAATCTTTTTGAAGCTATTAAACATCATGATGATTCTGAAGCTCTATACTCTATTGATGTTATTGATCCTTTGGTGCAGGAAACATTTGAATTAGCCAACAAGGATGAATTGGAAAATTGCTTTGACAAAGCATCACAAGCTAGAGAATGAGATGGGGATAGCTGCGAGGAAGAAAATACAAAGGGCTATACAAGAATTAGGCTCACTTCCTCAAGAGCCACAAAGGTATGAAGTAGCTCCAATTTTCATTCCTGAAACTAATGAACGTTTATATCCATCTGTGTTGCAGGCACCTAAATTGGAGTTGAAACCCTTACCAGAGAATTTGAAATATGTCTTCCTGGGTGATGAAGAGACTTTGCCAGTAATCATCTCTTCAAAGTTGACAACCGAACAATAGGAGAAATTAGTTCGTGTGCTTAGAGATCACAAAACAGCTATTGGGTGGACAATAGCAGATATAAGAGGCATAGATCCCTCCTTTTGTACTCACAGGATCACACTTGAAGAGAATGCCAAGCCGGTCAGACAAGCTCAAAGGAAGTTGAATCCAATTATGACTGAGGTAGTGAAGAAAGAAGTCATGAAGCTACTTGATGCCGACATCATCTACCCTATCTCAGATAGTAGTTGGGTGAGTCCTGTTCAAGTTGTCCCAAAGAAAGCTGGAGTGACTGTTGAAGAGAACAAAGATGGTGAGAAACTTCCTGTTCGTAAGCAAACTGGGTGGAGACAGTGCATAGATTATCGTAAGCTAAATGGTGTAACAAAGAAGGACCATTTTCCTCTTCCTTTCATTGATCAAATGATTGAAAGATTATCTGGACATGCTTATTATTGCTTTCTAGATGGTTTTTCAGGATATTTTCAGATTGCAATAGCACCGGAGGATCAGGAAAAGACTTCTTTCACATGCCCATTTGGAGTGTTTGCTTATAGAAGAATACCCTTTGGACTTTGCAACGCCCCAGTGATGCACCAGGTGAAACCACATTTAAATGAGCTTAAATTATGATAAAATGAACCTAAATTGCATGCATGTGATCCTATTTTACTGCTTTTTAGTGTACATTTCATGTGATGTGTAAATATTAATAAGACTGATTAAATTGAGCTTATTTGAGTTCAATTTACCTTGTTTTATGCTTTTTAATAAGACTTTGGCAATTCTAAGACATTGCAATGATGTTTCAGGCATTGAAACGAAGAAAGAAAGATGTTCGGAGGTCAAAGGATGCAAAATTCGGAATTTTCAACACTGGAAGGCTCCAGAATGCACCACAGAAGCATGGCGGCGCATAAAAATGCTCTCCAGCGCCAGTTTATGCGCCACTTCAACACTTGGGAAAATTTCGGATGGAGGAAGCTTCAGGATGCGCCAGCCCTTCTTGGCGGCGCATAAAAAGCCATTCCAGCGCCACTTTTTGCGCCGTTGTCAAATTTTAGGAAATTGTCAGAATGCACCGCTTCTTCTTGGCGGCGCCTGAAACCACCTTGGAGCGCCACTTTTTGCGCCATTTTGGAAAATTCGGAAAATCGGCGTATGCGCCATTGCTCTTTGGTGGCGCCTAAAACCCTCTCCGAGCGCCATTTTATGCGCCGACGTCGCGGTTGGGCAGTTTCTTAACCTCCCGAACTCGGTTTTAAACACCGTTTTTCTTCATTTCTTGGAGAACCAGACTCATAATTCGAACAATACTCTCTGGAAAACATCTGCTAATGGGAGAAGAAGGCCGGAAACACAAAATCATGCCGGAGGAATGCATCAAGAACGCTGTTCTGGGCGTGTTCTTCCTATTCTAGGTGTTGCCTTTCTTTTTCTTGCATTGTAATGAATTGAAATTGCCTCTAAATGTAATCTGCTATCATGTTCTTAATTTGTAGACGGATTTCTGTATTGTTCGTGTTAGAAGTGTTCTAGAACGGGAGTTCAGAATCACTTTGAAGTACGAATTCATCTTTTATGGAAGCATATAATATGTCGATGTTTTATTCTGAAATCTGGAATTCTTATTAATCTGCTTTTGATCGATGTTCTGTGTTTAGGAATAAGAATCTGCTAATTCTGATCGCTTAAACTGGATAAATCTGCTATAATATTAGACTCTGTATTGGGATTGTATGTCAGATGCCTGCAATATTGAGCGAGATTTTATGTTTTTATCAATTCTGTAATCTAAAATGTTAATCTGCTAGAAACCAAATAGATCGATCAATCTGAATTATCTATTTTTAGCAATCTGGCATTAATTCTAATCTGTCTGTATTTTAATATTATTAATTAAATTCAGTTTACTATGTTTTATTGTTATTTTACCATAATTGTTAGATTATTTACACTGTTTTGCATAATTTAAATGTTAGAATCTAATTCCATAAATTCTGCTTTGCGAAATCGGGAGATAAAAAGTAGAATTAATATTTTAGTACCGGAATTGGGAATAAATTACATTAAAAATGGATTCTGGCATGTGCACAATGATTTGGGAAATGAAAAGTGCCTATTAATTGCTATAGGAAAATTTGTAAGCTTGGGAAAGACTCAAATTTAGGCCTAGAATAATGATTGCAAAATGTTAGATAATCTAATCAGCTTCCATGAAGTCCGTTTAAGCAAAATTTGAAGTTTTAGTAGATTATTATATTTTTAATCTTTATAAAAATATTTAAATTTAAGAAATTGATTTTTAGAACATTGGGAAATGTCAAATTATTACACAATTTCTATTTTATAATAAAGATGGCAATATTTAAAATATTACAAGCAACTCCCATTAGTATTTTTATCAATTAACACTTTAATTTGCTTTATTTTAATTTACTGTCACTGTTTTTAAATTAAATAACCATTAGAATTAATCAAAATCCTTTCAAATATATTAAATATAATTAATGAACTTAAGAACAATTAAAATTTCTCCGGAATGAAATAATATTCTGAAATTCCCTGTGGATTCGACCCGGTATTCACCGGTATTTATTACTTGATGACAACCATCCGCTTGTGGTAAAATATGAGTGGTGAAAAATCACCCATCAAGTTTTTGGCGCCGTTGCCGGGGAATTTGTTGTGAACTTTTAATTGTTTTTAGTTTATTAATTTAAATTTATTAAGTTAAATATTAATTTAACTGTTACTTATTTTATTTTATTTTTATTTAATATTTGCAGTGCGAAGCAAACAAGCAGAAATAGCTTATGATCCTGAAATTGAACGTACTCTTAGAGCTATTAGATTAGGGAAACGTAGGAGACCAGCTCAGTTGGAAATTTTAATTAATTCATCCTATGATGAAGAAAACTATTCTCCAACGACTGGAGTTTCAACAATTCTAACTAATCAATTAGTTGCTCAGTTCAATAAGTTAAACATGGCAGCGAATGATAATGATAATCACGGTAATAATGGAGGTAACGGTGGTGATTTGGAGCACGATGATCAAGCTGAAATGACCATTGAAGAACACTTACAAGGAACTAGTGGAAATCTGCTTAATAGAACTCCTAGGCCTGATGTAGATGCTTTAAGCTTTACCCTTCAGCCTGCACTAATCACTATGCTTCAGGCTAATCATATAATGGATCACCTACGAATGATGCTGTAGAACACATAAGAAACTTTCTGGACTATTGTGACACAGTGAAAATAAATGGTGTTACTAGTGACGAAATTAAGTTGAGATTGTTCTCGTTTTCACTCAGAGATAAGGCTAAAACTTGGTACAACTCACTTCAATTAAGGGATGTCACTACTTGGGATAAAATGTTAGAAGCTTTCTTAGAACAGTTCTTCCCACCATCTAAGGTTATTGAATTGCAAGAAAAAATCAAAGAATTTGTGCAAGATGAGGGTGAAACTTTACTTGAAGCATGGGATAGATATAACACTTTATTGGCAAGATGCCCGAATCATGGCTTTGAAGATTGGCAGCAGATGCACTTCTTCTACAATGGGTTGATTGATCATTGGAGGAACTTGTTGGATGCAGCGGCTGGAGATTCTTTTCTATCTATAGGACCTTCTAGAGCTAAGGAAATAATTGAGAAAAAGATTTCTAACATGAAAAAAATTTCCTGGTAAGAAAAATGCTAGAAATAAAACAAAAGGGGGAATTTATGAGGTAGAAAAGGCAGTTGCTATAGATTCTAAGTTAGATGCTTTGATGAGGGAAGTTTCTACGCTTAAGAAAGGTCAAGCTAAAGTTGTGAGATGCGGTATTTGTCATGGACCTCACGAGTCATCAGCTTGTCACTTGCTTGATCAAGGACTTCAAGAGACTATGCAGTGTGAGAGCACTGAGGAGCAAGTGGAAGATGTGAATTACATGGGAAATAGGCAGCAAAATTACAACCAAAACCGACCTCAAAACCAAAATTTCTACCCTAATCAAAATTCTCAATTCCAACAAAACACTTATCCACAAAACAACCGTCAATCTTATCCACAGAACCAAAATCAAAATTACCCAAATCAAAATCAAAACTTTCAAAACCAAAATCAAAATCAGAATCAAAACTTTAATCAAAACAGAAATCAAAATCAGTCCTTCTACCCTAACCAACAACCTAGGAACTTTCAACCTCAACAACAGCTGCAACAAAATCAAGTAAGTGATGAAGTTAATTTAAAAGAGTTAATGAGCACAATCGTGTCTCAACAACAAACAATTCAGCAAATGCAAGCCTCAATGAGAAATCTGGAAGTACAAGTTGGTCAAATTGCTAGGGACACTTCAAATAGACAGCAAGGAACACTACCAAGCATGCCTGATCCTAATCCAAAAGAGCAATGTAAAGCAATCACTTTAAGAAATAAAAAGGAATTACCTAATCCTTACCCTACCTTAGATGATCCAGAAATTTCAGCTGATACTGTAGACGATCAAGGTGAGGATGCAGAGAAAGAAAGTCAGCAGAAGGATTCTGAGGAGCCTAAGGAGAGTGAGAGAGTTAGTGTTGATAGGAGTAAGGATAAGGGAAAGCCTACTGTACCAGTCAAGTCATATCAGCCACCCATCTCTTACCCACATCGTCTTAAAAAGGCTAAGGAAGATAAAGATTATGCTAAATTCTTAGAAGTCTTTAAGAATTTAAGAATTGATATTCCTTTTTCTGATGCTATAGCACAAATGCCCGTTTATGCTAAATTCTTAAAAGAAATCCTATCAAAGAAGAGGAGTGTTGATGATGAAGAGAAAGTGACACTTACAGGGGAATGTAGCGCAATCTTACAAAGAAGGCAACCTATTAAACAAAAAGATCCTGGGAGTTATACTATTCCATGCATTATTGGCACTAAAGAATTCAACAAAGCTTTGTGCGATCTCGGGTCTAGTATTAATCTGATGCCTCTACATGTCTTTAGAGAACTAGGAGTAGGAGTTGTGAAGCCCACTAGGATGCAGCTACAGCTTGCTGATAGATCCATTAGGACTCCTTTAGGCATTGTAGAAGATGTTCCTGTTCAAGTAGAGAGCTTCATTTTTCCTGTTGATTTTGTTGTTCTCGATATGGAAAAGGACATTGATATCCCTCTGATTTTAGGTAGACCATTTCTTCAAACTGGTAGGGCTATGGTAGACATGGATGATGGTAAAATTACACTTAAAGTAGGTAATGAACAAGTGTCGTTTGACATTTCTAAGACAACTAAAACACAACACGCTAGTTCTGACACCTACCCGTGTAATAGAGTCACAGCTATCTATCAGGAGGATGAGGTGATTGAGAGAGAGTTCTTTGCTAGACACGATCCCTATAGGAAATTTGAGCAGTTAGTGGAGAGTTGTGAAGACTTAGCTGAAAGTAAGTGTGAGGGAGGATTACCTGTGCAAGTAACATGTGCAATCGAAGAATCCAAGTTAGTCCCGTCTGTTGAAAAGCCACCTACATTGACATTGAAGGAGCTGCCATCACACTTGAGGTATGTTTTTCTTGGTGAGAATGACACTTTACCTGTTATTGCAAGTAATAAATTAAATGATGATCAATTAACTGCATTAACCCAAGTGTTGAGTAAGCATGTTAGAGCAATAGGTTGGACAATAGCTGACATCAAGGGACTGAGTCCAGCATTGTGCACACATCGGATTTACATGGAGGAGGACGACAAGCCAGTTAGACAGCCCCAAAGGAGATTGAATCCACATCTACAAGAAGCTGTAAGAGCAGAGGTGATTAAACTACTCGATGCAGGTATTATCTATCCTATTTCTGATAGTCAGTGGGTGAGTCCAGTACAAGTAGTGCCTAAGAAAGGAGGTATGACTGTGATTAGAAATGAAAATGGTGAATTAGTACCTACTAGACCTACTACTGGATGGCGTGTTTGCATTGATTATAGGAGATTGAATGATAAAACTAGGAAATATCATTTTCCATTGCCTTTTATTGATCAAATGCTAGAGCGTTTAGCTGGTCATGAATTTTATTGCTTTTTAGACGGCTATTCTGGTTATAATCAAGTTCCAATTGCACCTGAGGATCAAGATAAAACTACTTTTACATGTCCTTACGGTACATTTGCATATAGGAGAATGCCATTTGGGTTGTGTAATGCTCCAGCTACATTTCAGAGATGCATGATGTCTATATTTTCTGATTTAATTGAGACATGCATTGAGGTATTTATGGATGATTTTTCTGTATTTGGGTCTGATTTTGAAAAATGTTTAATTAACTTGGAAAAAGTTCTGATTAGATGTGAAGAATCGAATTTGGTTCTTAATTGGGAAAAATGTCATTTTATGGTTAATGAAGGAATTGTCTTAGGACATAGGATTTCTAAAAATGGCATTGAAGTTGATAGGGCGAAAGTAGAGGTGATTGCAAAAATTCCACCTCCTAATAATCTAAAAACTTTGAGAAGTTTTCTGGGACATGCTGGATTTTATCGAAGGTTCATAAAAGATTTTTCAAAAATTGCATTACCTCTGTTTAAGCTGCTATGTAAAGATGTTGAGTTTGATTTTTCTGATGAGTGTATTGAGGCGTTCAATAGGATCAAGGAAGCATTGATAACTGCACCGATTATTCAGCCACCCGACTGGAGCCTGCCATTTGAGATCATGAGCGATGCTAGTGACTTCGCTGTTGGTGCAGTATTGGGTCAACGAAAGGATAAGAAACTTCATGTTATTTATTATGCTAGTCAGGCTTTAAATACTGCACAGAAAAATTATGCCACTACTGAAAAAGAGCTTTTATCTGTTGTTTATGCATGTGAAAAGTTTAGGCCATATCTGATAGGCTCAAAAACTGTAGTTTACACTGATCATGCTGCTATTAAATATTTGTTTGCAAAGAAAGATGCTAAACCACGGTTAATTAGATGGGTATTATTGTTACAGGAATTTGACTTTGAAATTAGAGATAGAAAAGGAGATGAGAATCCTGTAGCTGATCATTTATCTAGACTTGAGCATGAAAAAGGGGAAGGAAGATTAATTAATGATGCATTTCCTGATGAAAATTTGTATTTAATTAATAACACTTCCTCTGATCCGTGGTTTGCTGATTTTGTGAATTATTTGGCATGCGGTGTAATTCCTGATCATTTAAAATGGCATAGTCAAAAACAAAAATTTAAAACTGATGCTAAATATTTTATTTGGGATGAACCTTATTTGTTTAGACTTTGTTCAGATCAAATCGTAAGGAGATGCATCCCGGATGAAGACTTTGAGAAAGTTTTAAAGGCTTGCCATGAAGGACTTGGAGGAGGACATGTTGGACCGAATAGGACAGCTCATAAGGTACTCGAAGGTGGTTTATATTGGCCTAATATTTATAGGGATGCTAGATCATTTGTGCAAAAATGTGACGTATGTCAAAGGGCTGGTAACATCACTAAAAGAGATGAAATGCCTTTAAAAGGAATTATGCCTGTTGAGTTGTTTGATTTGTGGGGGATTGATTTTATGGGTCCATTTCCACCATCTAATGGGAAATTATATGTTCTAGTTGCTGTAGAATATGTGTCAAAATTGTAGAAGCTGAAGCATGTGCGTTGAATGATGCTAAACAAGTGATTAAATTTTTGAAAAAGCAAATTTTTACTCGTTTTGGTGTGCCTAAAGCAATCATTAGTGATGGTGGATCTCACTTTGTTAATAGGGCTGTTAATCAATTGTTATCTAGATTTCATGTTCATCATAGGATAACAACACCCTATCATCCTCAAGCCAATGGTCAAGTAGAAGTCACTAATCGTGAGATTAAAAAGATTTTGGAAGCTACCGTAGGAAAATCTAGGAAAGAATGGGCTTTTAAGTTAGATGAAGCATTATGGGCATATAGGACAGCATTTAAAACACCTATAGGGATGACTCCGTTTAAATTGGTTTATGGTAAAGCTTGTCACTTGCCTTTTGAACTTGAGTTTAAGTCGCTTTGGGCTATGAAGAAATTAAATTTTGAATTTAAGGAAGCTCAAGAGAAAAGGAAAATAGATCTTACTGAGTTAGAAGAAATAAGGCGTCATGCTTATGACAATGCTTTAATTTATAAAGAAAGAACAAAGCTTTATCATGATAAAATGCTTAGGCCTAAGGTGTTTGAAGCTGGTCAATTAGTGCTTTTATATAATTCTAGATTTAAACTCTTTCCTGGTAAATTGAAAACAAAATGGTCAGGACCTTTTAGGATTGCGAAGGTGTTGGATAATGGTGCAGTCGTTTTAAAAGCTGAAGATGAAAGGGAATTTACTGTAAATGGTCAAAGACTTAAACATTATTTTGGAGATGAAGTTAAATTCATCGAACAAATTAATGTTAAGCCCTTGGTTGTTTAAATCTACTTATTGAAGTAAATGCATTGCATGTTTAATTATGTTGAGTTTTGATTTATTAAAATTTATAAAAACCAATAAAAATTATAAAATGGCAGAAAAAGACAAAAATATTTTGCATTTTATTGTTTATGTGCTTTTAGTTGTTTTACTGTTTTTATTAAAGTAAGTCGTGTTTTCATTCTAATTATGCTGTTTAATTGTTATGCTATGTATTGTATGTGATCAATAAATTGAGTAGGAGATTGCTTTGGATTAGAATAAGTAGCAAAATGTTGAGAAATGATGGATTCATGTGTGCTTGGAAGATTTATCTTGACATGTGTACTTTGACTCGGTGATGAATTAAGGAGAATGATCTATATGAACTAGTCGATTTAATTGAGGAGAATTATGATCCGGAATGATTTGAGGAGCCTATTTATGCTAAATCTGACTTGCTAACCTTAGGGAGTGTATTGACTATCATTTTAGTGAAGTTTGAACTGAATTTTGAGTGTCACAGGCTCAGTTTAGGCG
This sequence comes from Hygrophila difformis, assembly GCA_030278955.1. Classification (NCBI taxonomy): domain Eukaryota; kingdom Viridiplantae; phylum Streptophyta; class Magnoliopsida; order Lamiales; family Acanthaceae; genus Hygrophila; species Hygrophila difformis. The sequence continues at coordinate 3,896,268 of JAOANR010000004.1, read as the reverse complement.
CCACACCTTCATGGTGGCGCCCAAAACCAAGCTCAGGCGCCATTTTATGCACCAATTTCAACCTTGGAAAAATTTCAAGTCAGTTTTTGCGCCACATATGCTTTGTGGCGCATAAAACTGCTCCCTAGCGCCAAAAATTGCGCCACTTTTAAACTTGGAGAAAATTGAAGTCAGGTTATGCGCCACTTCTTCTTTGTGGCGCATAAAATCACTCCGGAGCGCCAAAAATTGCGCCACTCTCAGACTTAGAAAATTTCTTGATCCAAAAATGCGCCGCATCAACTGTGCGGCGCCTAAAAGGTGGCTTCAGCGCCACAAATGGCGCCTGACCCGGCGGGTCAGAATCTTGACCCGGTTCAGGATCGGGGTTTTAAACCCAAAATCTTCTTTTCTTCCTCATTTTCGACCGAGCCCTTCCCTCTTGTTCCTTGACCGAGCGCCAATTCTTCCTCCAAGCGACACATTTGCGCCACTTTGGTAAGAATTCTTCCAATTCTTGTTTCTTCCTATCAATTTTTATCTACATTGCTCAAATTCTCATTCCAAAACCAAAATTTTGTTTTGTTTGAATCAAATTAGGGTTCTTCAACCCTAGTTCTTCAAGTTTGGGTATTCCACTCCAAAGTGTTCTAAAGCTTCAATTTAGGTAAGAATGGCTATCCTAATTCAATTGTTATCATATTCTAGTACTTTGGAATGCATTAATTTTGGTATTGGTTTTGTTACTTGAATTTTGGGTTTTGTAGAATGTGGGATAAAATTCAATTTTTGATTGTAAATTCTAGTTTGAACAAAATGTTGTAGAATATGGATTGAATGCATTTGGTGAAATTTTTGGATTAACATTAAAAATTTGGAACTTTTAGAATTCAAAAATCTGAAAATTTCTTTTAATTAAATAAAATGGCATTTTCGATAATTAAATGGATGAAACATCACTAGAATATGTCATTTTAGATATATTGAAATTATAAGCTCATTTTTATGTCAAGAATTCCATGTTTTTCATTATGTAAGTCAAGTTGGGCATTTTTGATAAAAAACTCTTTTATTTATAATTGGAATAGGTTAATTTATCATATAAATAAATTGGAATGGATTTAAACATTAATTTAAACCATTTAGGATAAACTAGTTTATTAAGTTAGGTTATTTTATTTATTAAATCTGGAATTTAATAAAATGAGAGTTTTTATTAAAAAAGTGTGTCCTAAAGGTGAATTTTAAACTTTGGAATAAAAAGGATGATACATTTGAACAAAGTTTAGGATTTGTGAGCCTTAAAATGCAACATTTTGGTCATTGAGTCATATAAATCCCACATTCTAGGTTGATGTATATGTTTGCTTTATACTTAACACTTAAGTTAAACCTTTGGTTTAAACTTAAGTGTGAGGATGGGAGGCAATGCATATATATGATACTAACCCATCATTTTTGTACAATCAGGTGCCAATATAATGTATAATCCTCCAAATCTCCCTAAGAAATCGGGTTATAGGTATATACCGATGCCCGAGGGGAGATTGGGGATTTATGATCCACAGTCACCGGATAGCGTTCCTACTCCTATTCCTGATGAGCATGTTTTTGAAAATCGCAGACTCCGCACTAAAAATTCGACACAGATTGATCAGCCCCAAGGATCAGGTGGCGCTTCTAAGTCCAAGGGACTTCTCTCCTATTTTAGGAAGAGTAAGTCCAAGAGCGGTGCATCTTCTAGACACACTACAGTGCCCGCTGATGACCATCAGGAGGTCAATCAGCCTGATCAGCCTGACCAGCCCGATCAGCCTCAGCCTGAGGCATCGGATCATTCACAGGCCCCCACTAGAGCCTCTCGGGGGAAGGCACCCGCTACTACTTCTACTTCCTCTCGACCTAGGAGGGGGAGATCTGCAGCATTAGTTATACAGGAGCCTGTCCCTGAGGCTGTAGGAGGAGAGGAAGATGAGGAGGAGGTTGATCAGGAGGAGCAGGAGGATAGAGGAGGACCGAAAAAGCAGGATCCTAGAGCGTATGTCCCCCACTTGCAGTATGTCAGTCCGGGCATATTTGATGCCACTGTGTTTAGGAGTGCCAGAGCCTATGAATTGTACAAGAGGTTTCACAAGAAGAGGATTATTGCCGATAGAGGATTTTCAGACAGAGATCTGCAGCACCCCCTACTCCGTGATGCTATCAGATCCAGAGGTTGGGAGAGATTTGTTAGACATCCAGCCGGGACATATTCATGGGAGTTGACTAGGCTGTTTCTAGCCAACGCTGAGGAGGAGGATTCTTGGATTTTCGGGGTTAGAGTACCCATCACTCCTCAGCACATCAACCAGTTTTTCGGAGTAGTGGATGTGCCTTACGGCAGGGATTTTTGGGAGCCAGTTATGAGGGCTGATGATAGGGAGGAGATCAAGAAGCTTGTCTTGATGTCGATGTTTGAGGGTCAGGAGGATGTCCTCACATATGATGACGATGACATGAGTAGGTTACATGGGCCTGATATGGATGCACCCATGTATCAGCTGCTCATGTTCTACAGATCTAGACTGAGTCCTTCGACTCACACCTCTGGACCTACTGCTGTGGATATGTACGTCCCATACTGCATCAAGGTGGGGAGCCCGGTTAACATGGGAGAGCTTATAGCATTGGAGTTGAGACAGACACCGGGGGTGTCTAAGAGATCAGCTCTCATGTTTCCCAGCTTGATATGGCAGCTGTGTGCACAGGCAGGAGTGGATATGGGGCAGTTTGACAGAGACTGGAGGATGAGGCCCCCTATTCCCTTTGGGAAGAGAAATTTCAAGCTGCCTGGGATTAGATGCAAGCCTATGATACTACCGAGGGAGTTACCCAGGCAGTCACCGCCACCTGCACCTTCACATGCTAGCCAGGAGCATTCTGAGGCTCCTTCACAGTCCACCCGGGGTACACGAGGTGGTAGAGGTCGAGGTAGAGGACGTGGCAGAGCTCAGCCACAGCAGTCGCAGCAGTCACATCAGCAGTATCCGGGAGAGCCGGATTGGGCTAGGGCATTGAGGATTGATCAGCAGACGATGATGACCAACCAGCAAAACTGGATGAACACTATGGATGAGCGAATGAGGTTGGTAGCTCAGAGACAAAACTTCTTGAGCGATCAGATTGAAAAGAATGCCCGAGCCCAGGCTTATCATGCAGCCAGACTTGAGTATTTTATGTCCCAGAGCTTGGGACAGCGGTATGTCGCTCCTCAGACACCTTCTGAGGACGATGATGACGAGGACTACGTTGGGTCTAGGGATGGTAGCGATGAGGGCGATGAGGATGCTGAGGATGCTGATGCTGGAGATGGGTCTGAAGAAGTGGGTGACAACGATGATGATGATTCTGAGGACTCCGACTGACTGAGAGGGATGAGCGATAGATAGGCTTATGATCATTATAGATGACATGTATTGATAGGCCTATGTATTTGACTCTATTGCGCTTCTGAGTTTATTTTGCTACATTTCAGTATTTACATTTGGGTTGTAATTGTCCTAACTCTATTTTCTTTTATTGCTTTTGCTATCTTAGACTTGTTACTTCTATTATCCATGTTCTTGTAATTTTATAGAGTAGTAGATGGAGTTTAAATGAATTTTAAAGGTTTTTAGTTGCTTTTTAATTCAATAAAGTAGCTCTTACCAATAACATGCTTAATTGAGTGTTTTGAACTGGTTAAAAGATCAATGAAGTTTATTTGAACTAGATTGAGGTGTAAATGAAGTGAAATTGGTATTGTTGAGCGATTTGGAGATTTTGGACATCATGGGGAAGAACTTAGGAAAAACACATTCTGCTCGAATTGACACAGAATGCGCCATTTAGGCATAGTGGCGCCTAAAAACACCCTTGAGCGCCATTTCATGCGCCAGAAAACTTAGAAATTTTTCTAAGTTTTTCCAAAATGCGCCACACATGCTTGATGGCGCATAAATCTGCCTTTCTGCGCCACTTTTTGCGCCGCAGAATTAAAGTTTTTTCAAGTTGGCTTCAGGATGCGCCACTTCTTCTATGTGGCGCATAAAACCCCCTCCCAGCGCCAATTTTTGCGCCATTGCAATTTTTAAAATTTATATTATTTTTAAAATGCGCCAGTTGTGCTTGGTGGCGCCTGAAAGTGACCTTATGCGCCACTTTTTGCGCCATCGACGCAAATCTTTCAAAAATTCGCGAATCCAAAATATCCAAATCATATCTATTCGATTTTTGGGATCCTAAACAGCATTATACTAACTCCAAATCATATGTTTAGTGTATATTTGGATCTAGATTAAATCAATCCCGCCATATCTCAACAAAATCAAGATTTCACCTCTTTAAAAAGAGGCATGACCGATCGGTCACACCTTCAATCTCAAATCTGTCAATTTTTCTCTTCTTCCAGTTTAATTAGCTTTCCAATCCCAATCATTTCTTCCTAAAATTCTGCCACCATGAGACCAAAGAGAAAGAATAACCCAAGAAACAATGGTGGAAAGAAATTGAAAGCCACAGAGCCTGCCCCATCACAGACACCAGAAATTAATGAACCCATTCTGGAGCCGGCTGCTGTGGGAGCTGAAGATGAATTTGTAAACAATCTGGTAGCTCCCGATTCGTATAATGGTTATGATACTTCCTTCAATTCTGCTCAACCAACGGAGGATGATCCACAGCAAGAAGAAGATGTCGCTGAATCCCCGGAGGAAATCTCACCAGAAATTCCTCGTGAATCTAAAACTAAGAGGAAGAGTCACAATAGAAAGAACGATACTACTCCTCTGGAAGAATTAACAGGAGATACTTTTAATCCGGCCATTTTCATCAATCAAACTGCGTATTCTTATTATCAGAAGATGGCGGAAAGATGGATTTTTGCAGACAAAGGGTTCACTGAAGCTGACATGGAGAGATTTTCGGTTCATGATGCTCTCATGAGTCGAGGATGGATGAAATTTGCTGCGCATCCGGAAGGAGTTTATTCTTGGGAGCTTACCAGACAGTTCTTGTGCAATGCTCAGTATGATCACTACACTTCATGGATTAGAGGAGTGCCTGTGCCATATGGTCCTGCAGTGATCAATGAACTTTATGGTACTGTGGATGTTTCTTGCCCAGCTACGAAGAAGAAGCACTTCCATGACCCTATTTATGAAGAGGAAGGAGGACCCGAATTGGAGAAAAGAATTTTGAAAGAGATGTTTGAAACTCAAGAGAGGGTGGCCTACATTGGAGAGAAGAAGGCGAATGTTGTAGCTACTTTAATGGCTGCACCGCTTTATCAGATCTACCTGCTCTACAAGCATAAGGTATTTCCTACTTCACACACTTCACAACCGAGTGCAGAAGATCTTTATTTTGTGTATTGTGTGAAGAACGGGCTACCTATTGATATTGGAGAGATGATAGCATATGAGCTGGATAAAATGGCGTCTGACACTGCACGGATTGTGCTGGGATTTCCTGCACTGATCTGGACACTTTGTGAAAGAGCTGGAGTGAATATGACGGCCTATGCTCATGATGTGAAGCCAAAGCCCCCTATCTCTTTCAAGAATTTCTATCATAAGCCTGGAGTAAGAAGTGCAGAGCTTGGCTACCCTACCACATCCCGTGGGACACCCACTTGTCATCCTGATAGACCTAGTACATCTGGTACTAAGGTAGAGCCTGCAGAGATTGCAATCAATAGGATGACCTATGAGATTCATCAGCTTAGAGAGGAGATAAAGAGGAAGGAAGATAGTACACGAGCACAAATTTCACAACTTTCTAATAGACTTGAATTTTTCATGTCTGAAAGTCTAGGTGATCGATATATTCCTCCTACTACTAGTTCGAGCTCTACAGGGGATGATGATGTTCCTAGGGAAGATGAAGTAGGTGATTCGGATGGATCCTTAGAAATCTAGATTTTTGATTAGATAGGATTGCTCCCTTTTTGGTTTAATTTGTAATAGTTAGAACTATTTTGGTGCTATTTTGCTTATTTAATTAGCTTCTTTATGTAATAGTTGCTAGATTTGTGGTATTTTGCTTTTGGTAAATTTATAAAATTTAAATATTTTAATTAAATCTGTCCATAATTATTTAAATGATAAAATGTGCCTACAAAATAAATAAAAATCTGAAATTTAATAATAAAATCTGAATTTAAATAAATTATGGATGAGGTTTAATTATTTTAACTTATAATTTGCCATGTGTTCTAACAATTATCTTTTGTATGAGCAAATACCATATAAATATAAAAAGAAGCAGGATATACGGCAAGAAGCAAGCAAAAGGGGAACAATCAATACGGTGAAAGAATTTCTAGGATCTACATATCCCAGGTGTGATCTTTTCATGTATTATGTTATCAATTTGCATGAAGAATATGGTAAGAGCTTGAGTTAATTTAATTTTAATTTATTTTCTTATTTTCTATGCTTTAAATAAAATAGTACATGCATGTCTAGTTATTTTAACTTTAAATTGTGTTTTTCCAATGGTGCTATTATTTAGAGATTATCACATCAATGCCAATCTGGAGAAAATCCAAATAAGTCTAAAAGTTCTGTTCTAATCCGATTTTACAATTTAATGAGTGTTAGGTTTCTTAGTTTAAAGTTCTAGACTTTGTCAAATTGTTATGCAAGTTGTTTGGGCTATTGATGACAATTCTATTTGCCTTGCAGAAAGCTTTTTGATTAGTTAGACTAGTTATTTAAAATGTGGAGAGTTATCATTATTTATAAACAAATATGCTCGTTCCAAGACTTTTTAAATGCTTAATTAAAATAAAGTCAGAGTGAGAACCCTGTACTGAAAAAAAAGAGAAAAACAAAACAAAACAAGTTATCTTGCAAAAAGAAAAAGAAAAGAAAATTAAAGAATGCAAGATTAAAAAAAAAAAAAAGAAGAGAAAAACAGGGTGATTAAATAAAAAATTCATAAACTCTTGACTGGATGACTGGCACATATTCGGTGACACGAGTAGCTTCTGGAATTCAACCGTCTACAACTCAGCCAAAGTGTCTAGAATATAGTGAAACCTAGCCATAGATTGAGCATATTTAAAGACTGGAAAAGAGAAGCATATTTACATTATTCGCTTTCCCATATTGAGTGCTAGGTATAATTAATCTGTTTTCTGTATTGTAAGTGCTTTGGATATCTGGTTCTAATAGCTGATGCATACCAATTTGTCTAGTTCTAGTACATTAAACTTTGAACCCTCTTATCTCATTTTATTGTTGAAATCTATGATTTGGCAGAACTATAAAGACTTTATCTTTATTATCTTGATTGGCAAGTTGATGTGCTAATTGATCTCATTGCTCAAGGGACGAGCAATATTTAAGTGTGAGGATGTTGATGCACCATGTGAAACCACATTTAAATGAGCTTAAATTATGATAAAATGAACCTAAATTGCATGCATGTGATCCTATTTTACTGCTTTTTAGTGTATATTTCATGTGATGTGTAAATATTAATAAGACTGATTAAATTGAGCTTATTTGAGTTCAATTTACCTTGTTTTATGCTTTTTAATAAGACTTTGGCAATTCTAAGACATTGCAATGATGTTTCAGGCATTGAAACGAAGAAAGAAAGATGTTCGGAGGTCAAAGGATGCAAAATTCGGAATTTTCAACACTGGAAGGCTCCAGAATGCGCCACAGAAGCATGGCGGCGCATAAAAATGCTCTCCAGCGCCAGTTTATGCGCCACTTCAACACTTGGGAAAATTTCGGATGGAGGAAGCTTCAGGATGCGCCAGCCCTTCTTGGCGGCGCATAAAAAGCCATTCCAGCGCCACTTTTTGCGCCGTTGTCAAATTTTAGGAAATTGTCAGAATGCACCGCTTCTTCTTGGCGGCGCCTGAAACCACCTTGGAGCGCCACTTTTTGCGCCGTTTTGGAAAATTCGGAAAATCAGCGTATGCGCCATTGCTCTTTGGTGGCGCCTAAAACCCTCTCCGAGCGCCATTTTATGCGCCGACGTCGCGGTTGAGCAGTTTCTTAACCTCCCGAACTCGGTTTTAAACACCGTTTTTCTTCATTTCTTGGAGAACCAGACTCATAATTCGAACAATACTCTCTGGAAAACATCTGCTAATGGGAGAAGAAGGCCGGAAACACAAAATCATGCCGGAGGAATGCATCAAGAACGCTGTTCTGGGCGTGTTCTTCCTATTCTAGGTGTTGCCTTTCTTTTTCTTGCATTGTAATGAATTGAAATTGCCTCTAAATGTAATCTGCTATCATGTTCTTAATTGTAGACGGATTTCTGTATTGTTCGTGTTAGAAGTGTTCTAGAACGGGAGTTCAGAATCACTTTGAAGTACGAATTCATCTTTTATGGAAGCATATAATATGTCGATGTTTTATTCTGAAATCTGGAATTCTGATTAATCTGCTTTTGATCGATGTTCTGTGTTTAGGAATAAGAATCTGCTAATTCTGATCGCTTAAACTGGATAAATCTGCTATAATATTAGACTCTGTATTGGGATTGTATGTCAGATGCCTGCAATATTGAGCGAGATTTTATGTTTTTATCAATTCTGTAATCTAAAATGTTAATCTGCTAGAAACCAAATAGATCGATCAATCTGAATTATCTATTTTTAGCAATCTGGCATTAATTCTAATCTGTCTGTATTTTAATATTATTAATTAAATTCAGTTTACTATGTTTTATTGTTATTTTACCATAATTGTTAGATTATTTACACTGTTTTGCATAATTTAAATGTTAGAATCTAATTCCATAAATTCTGCTTTGCGAAATCGGGAGATAAAAAGTAGAATTAATATTTTAGTACCGGAATTGGGAATAAATTACATTAAAAATGGATTCTGGCATGTGCACAATGATTTGGGAAATGAAAAGTGCCTATTAATTGCTATAGGAAAATTTGTAAGCTTGGGAAAGACTCAAATTTAGGCCTAGAATAATGATTGCAAAATGTTAGATAATCTAATCAGCTTCCATGAAGTCCGTTTAAGCAAAATTTGAAGTTTTAGTAGATTATTATATTTTTTTTTTTCGGTGGAAGATTATTATATTTTTAATCTTTATAAAAATATTTAAATTTAAGAAATTGATTTTAGAACATTGGGAAATGTCAAATTATTACACAATTTCTATTTTATAATAAAGATGGCAATATTTAAAATATTACAAGCAACTCCCATTAGTATTTTTATCAATTAACACTTTAATTTGCTATATTTTAATTTACTGTCACTGTTTTTAAATTAAATAACCATTAGAATTAATCAAAATCCTTTCAAATATATTAAATATAATTAATGAACTTAAGAACAATTAAAATTTCTCCGGAATGAAATAATATTCTGAAATTCCCTGTGGATTCGACCCGGTATTCACCGGTATTTATTACTTGATGACAACCATCCGCTTGTGGTAAAATATGAGTGGTGAAAAATCACCCATCACCCAGCCACATTCCAAAGGTGTATGATGAGTATATTTTCTGAATATGTTGAGAAAATCATTGAGGTATTTATGGATGACTTTAGTGTTCATGGTAATAGTTTTGATGAATGTCTAGGAAATTTGGCTTTGATTCTAAATCGATGCATTGAAACTAATCTTGTGTTGAATTGGGAAAAATGTCAATTTATGGTTGAACAAGGCATTGTTTTAGGTCATAAAGTGTCATCACAAGGTATAGAGGTAGATAAATCTAAAGTTGATTTAATTGATGCTCTACCTTATCCTTGTTCTGTGCGAGAACTTCGTGGATTTTTAGGCCATGCAGGTTTCTATAGGCGATTCATCAAGGACTTTTCCAAGATTGGAGCACCATTGTTTCGATTGCTGCAAAAAGATGTGCCATTTGAGTTCAATGATCAACGCAAGCAAGCTTTTAACAAATTGAAGGAACATCTCACAACCCCTCCAGTGATTCAACCACCAAATTGGGAACTACCATTTGAGTTGATGTGTGATGCAAGTGACACTGCTGTTGGAGCTGTTTTGGGACAAAGAATTGGAAGAGCATCCCATGTCATTTATTATGCTTCCCGAGCATTGAATGGGGCTCAATTAAATTATTCAACAACTGAAAAAGAAATGCTTGCTGTTGTTTTTGCTTTGGATAAATTTAGATCATATCTTTTAGGAACTAAAGTAGTTGTCTTTTCTGATCATGCAGCATTGAGATATTTGATGGCAAAGAAAGAGGCCAAGCCAAGGTTGATTAGATGGATTTTGCTTTTACAGGAGTTTGATAATGAAATTCGTGACAAAAAGGGAACAAAGAATTTGGTAGCTGATCATTTGAGTCGCATAATCACTGAGCCTAATGAGATTCCTATTCGGGAATCCTTTCCTGATGAGCAACTTCTTTCTATCTCTGCTATTTCTCCTTGGTATGCTGATATAGTCAATTTCTTGGTTACTAATGAATTTCCTACAGGTTGGCCTAAAGCAAAAAAGGACAAGCTCAAGAGTGATGCCAAATACTACATTTGGGATGATCCCTACCTTTGGAAACGTTGTGCTGATCAAGTTATTCGAAGGTGTGTTGATGAAGGTGAGTTTCAATCCATTCTAGCATTTTGTCATTCTATGGCATGTGGTGGACATTTTGGACATCAAAGAACTGCGAAGAAGGTATTAGAAAGTGGATTTTTTTGGCCTACTCTATTTAAAGATGCATATATATTTTGCAAGTCATGTGATAGATGCCAAAGAGTAGGTAATATTTCTTTTCGTGATCAAATGCCTCAAACTCCTATGATGTTTCTTGAAATATTTGATGTTTGGGGTATAGACTTTATGGGTCCTTTTCCTAATTCACATGGTTATTTGTATATTCTCTTATCTGTGGATTATGTGTCTAAATGGGTGGAAGCTAAAGCCACCCGGACTAATGATTCGAAAGTGGTTGCAGATTTCCTTAGGTCTAACATATTTTCTAGGTTTGGGATGCCAAGAGCCATTGTGAGTGATAGAGGGACTCATTTTTGCAACAAGACCATCACAGCTCTTTTCAAGAAATATGGTGTTTTGCATAAAGTGTCAACCTCATATCATCCACAGACCAATGGACAAGCAGAAGTGTCTAACCGGGAGATCAAGTCCATTTTGGAGAAAACGGTCCAACCAAATTGAAAAGATTGGAGCTTGAGACTAGATGATGCATTATGGGCCTACCGTACAGCCTACAAGACGCCAATAGGGATGTCTCCCTATAGGTTGGTGTTTGGGAAACCATGTCATTTACCCGTGGAGTTACAAGATAAGGCATTTTGGGCGGTACAAAAGTGCAACATGAGTCTTCAAAAGGCCGGGATCCAAAGGAAGTTACAGATTCAAGAATTGGAAGAAATAAGAAATGAGGCATATGACAATGCCATGCTATACAAAGAGAAAAATAGAGTCTTCCATGATCAACAAATTTCCAGAAAAAGTTTTGAAGTTGGCCAAAAAGTTCTTTTATATCATTCAAGACTTAAACTTTTTCCTGGTAAGTTACGTTCTAGATGGATTGGTCCATTTGTTGTTACTAAAGTATTTTCTTATGGTGCAGTTGAAATTCAAAGCTTGAAGACGGAGAAGAAATTTGTTGTCAATGGGCACCGTCTCAAACCATATTATGAGGGATTTCCAATTGAGCCTATAGAATTGGTGTCCCTTGTTGATGCACAAATTGGGAGATGAATTTGGAAGAAGTCTAGCTCAAAGACTTTAAACAAAAGCGCTTCTTGGGAGGCAACCCAAGCAATCTAACCATTTTGATACTATACATTTTGCTATTTTGATGAATATATTTTGGTATAATTTTGATATCTAAATGGCATTTTGTCAATGATTTTGTAGATGTGAAGATGGAATTTTGGATCAAGAAACAAGTGGTGATGTTTGAAGGGGGAATTTTCAGTGAAGGAGAGCATTGGTAGTCATGAGCATGATTAACTAGTATATAACTTGCTGAATTTTAAAGAAAATTTCAAGTTGAATTTTCAGTAAGGAAGATACATGTTAATCATGCCCATGTTTAAGAGCTTGGTAGAAGCCTGTGTTGGAAACCAAAATTTCAGGAAACCTCACTACCCTTAGTCATGGCCATGGATAAACTCCTGTTACCTACCTGTGTTTGGTCCCTTTTTTTTGAGCTTATTTTTCTGGGCACCTCACTATTCTTAGTCATGCTCATGATTAAGGTTCACTTACTTCCCTGTACCAAAATTGAATGGAGGTATATTTTCCTGGGCAACACACTAGTCTTACTCATGCCCATGACTAACCATTACATACTTCCCTGAAATTTAACTCAAACACATCACTTTTCCCAAACCCTAATTCACTTGGAACAAAATCAGTTTACCCCTTTCACCCAAATTACTACCCCTCTCCCAGTTTCCCGTCCAACTCCTCACCATCCACCATCATCTTCAACCTCCAGTCTCCGTCGTCTCTCTGTCCGGGCACCTCAACCATCGATCGAGCGCCTCTCCCGCTCTCTCTCTCAGTCGAACGCCTCTGTCTCTCTCATCTTCAGTCACAGTCCGCCGCCCCTCCGTCGTCCTCAGTCGCCCGCCGCCGCCATTGGTTTTCCGAGCGCCACCCCTTCTCCGAGTTCGAGCCCTAGCTGCGCCACCGCCAGCCACCTCCGTCCCAGTTCGCTGCTCCCTCCGTTTGCGAATCAGACAGGGCCGCGGCCTCTTGGTTGAGCGCCGCCATCTTCATCCTCACAACCACACCAGCGCCGCCGCCCTTTCCTTCCTCTTTCCTGTTCGCGAGCGCCGCCCACCCCTCGTCGCCTGAACCCTACCGGCGCCGCCTCTGTTCAGCGAAGCTGCTGCTTATTTGCTTCCACATTGGTACACTCTTTTTAATTTCTGAAAGCAGTGAAATATGATGTGTGCCTTGTGGTAATTGCCCATTTGATGTGGTTTGTCTTGTGTGGTTTGTGGTTTGTCTTGTGAAAAGCTGTTAAACTAGTGGAGGAGCTGCAAAATTAATTTTGTGAAAATAGATTGTGAAGAATCTGTGTTCTTGTGAATTGGAAACTTGGAAGAGGACAATTTTTGTTGATTTGAGAATTCTGTTGCTTTGTGTGACTTGGATAGTGTTGGAAAATATATGTTTGTCTTTGTGCAAGTGGTGGAATTTGGAATTTGTCTATGTGGTGGTTGTTTTGTGAAACAAATGTCCTTGTCGTTTTGTGCAAGTAGTGAGAATTAATTGAGAACTGTCCTGTGCAAGTGTTGATAATTGAAAAGAGGAATTGAACTTTGTTTATTGTTTGTGGGGACTACTTTGTGTGTGGTGAATTTTCTGTGTGCAGGACACATGGGTAGAGAAAAGGGCAAAGCTCAGGCCACTTCTCCAAAAAGTGGTCCACAAATTGCCAAGTCCAAAGGCACCATTCAAAAAAAGAAGGCACCTATCAAAAAGAAAACCACACCACCAAACTTGATACCCACCATCCTTGTCCAAGGGCCTTCTACTTCTACAACTGGACAACGGTCACGTGCCAAGGCTAGACAAGTGGCGGTTGAACAAACCATTGGAGGGTTCCTCAAATTCACAAAGGAGAAAGATCAAGAGAGGTATGTGAAGTGCCAAGAGAGTAAATGGAACATCATCACAGGTAAAAGTCTCCATTACCCCACTCTTGAGAAGTTGCAAATCACCGACCAGGTATACACATATTTATCTAACATAGGTTGGTCGAAACTTGCTTCCATGAATGCACCGGCAATTTCTGAACTTGTATTTGAGTTCTATTCTACTTTTGAGTTCAAATTGCCCTCTACATTTGATCTTAACACTCCCAATGTTATACAATTTAGATTGATGAACAAAACTTTTTCTCATTCATTAACTGATTTCAATCTAGCTTTGGGAGTGATTACTGAAGAGGAAGCCACGAGTGTGGATTACTTAGGAAGCTTGTGTGATTACCATGATAACTTTTCATATAAATTTTATGATTTCTGGAATGCCATCTCCTCAGAGCCTTTATTCCCTTTCACTTATAATCATGCAAAATCTAACACTATAAAAAATGGAGCATTAAAGTTTATGTACAAATTCATTGCATTCAATCTTTTGGGCAGGAAAGAAGGCGCCAGTAATGTAGCCAAAGCAGGGCTATATGCATTGTGGGCAATGGTATATAAAGTTCGTCTCAATTTTGCCTATTGGATTGCTATGGAATTTGCTATTGTTCTCACAACGAAAGGGAGGAATCTAATTCATGGCTCTTATATCACACATCTAGCACTTAATTTAGGCTTAATTTCTGATGTCTCTGATTCTATCTTGCTTCTCTTTCCTTGCACAGGGCATGTTCTCCAGCACCCCTTGACATCGCTTGCCTGAAGACATTGCAAGTGATTAAAGCTGAAAAAGGCCAATTGTACTTCAATGACCAACCAATTCCAGGCACTAGCACAGGCACACCCTCCTCAAGCCGTGATGCACCGCCACTTCTTACACTTCCAGCTCCTGAACATCCCTCTCCATCGGAGGATGACACTCCAAGCCCACCTTCTACCTACTTCCAGGTCCGATTTGATCAATTAAGCGAGGAGTTAACACAACAAAAAGAAGAGCTAAAGGGAGTGAAAGAAGAGCTGAAGGAAATGAAAGATGCCCTGAATGCTATCGTACACCACTTCAACATCCCACCACCACCGCCCCCTGCTCGCCAGTGAGCCACACCTTGGCACCCCCACCGATTCCAGGGAAGTCCTATTCTCTTTACTCTTTTTCATACATTGAGGACAATGTTGCATTTAGGTGTGGGGGAGGGAATAGTATTGCTTGCATTTTCTGTGAAAATTTTTAAAAATTTCAAGCTATTTTGTGTGAATTTTTGTGCATTTGATGTGAATACATGACTGAATTGAATCTATGAGGTTTAAGTTGACAAGTCTTTTGAGTATGATTGATGATTTTTGACATTGAACATGTGAAGCCAACTATTTTTCAACCCATGTGAGAATTTGAGCCTCTTTCCAAAAAGCTTGTTGTTTCTAAAAGAAAAATACACTTATCACAAGCTTTTGGAAATTTCTTTCTTGTGTGAATTATGTGGTAACCATTTTGACATCCTAGAACTTGACTGATTATACATGTTGAACTTGCATTGATTGAATCCAACGTTTTGAACATGAGAAGGGCATTAGGATAAACCTTTTTAGCCTTCTTTTTTGCCTTAACCTATATTTTTATCCCCTAGTAAGCCACTTTGAGCCTTATATCCATTTTATTTGTTTTTATATAACCTTTAGCCTATTAAGCCTCTCCTTTTTGTCATACCATTGATTTTGAACCCTAGTGATTGAAGTGCTTTCATAAGTCATCATGGTTGAATCTTTGTGTTGGTTGCAAGAAGAAAGAAAAAAAGAGCTTAGAAATTGGTTTGTGGGATTCTCAAGCTATTTTGTTGGATTTTTGTTGGAATGAATTGTGGAATCTTTGTATACACATATTCCCCTTAAAAAAAAAAAGAGAAACAGCCCTTTTTTTAAAAAAAAAACAAAAAAAGAAAAAAAAAGAAAAATATATATATATATATATATATATATATACAAGGGAAGTGGATGGATATAGCTTGACACGTGTTCCTCTAATCTTAGTGTTATGAACATAGAGTTGAAGTTCCATCTGCACTTTTCAGATTGTTGAATTCCTCTAATAAACGTGATTAAGCTATTGAAGCCCACGAAAAAAAAAGAGAAGAAAAAAAAAGGGGGATATATGTTTGGAAATTTTTGGTTTTGATTGGTTTATTTGCTTGAGAAATTTTGGGATAGTTTGAAAGTTGTATATAGGATGATCTTTTGGTTTATTTATTTTGGAAAACATTGGGAGGGTAGAAAAGAGGTAATTTTTGTTCTTTTGAACCTCTTGGTTTTGTTTTGATATAGCAACCATGATATGCTATGATTTTTCTATGATGACTCTTTGGAAGTACTTGCATTCACTTTAGCCCTTCTATTTCCTTTTTCTTCCTACCCCAACCATGGCCCCGTTATAACCCTTTTTGAAAGACCCTTTGATTCTTGATGTTGGATAATATATCTTTGCATGAGAAATGTGATTTTCATTCAAGCCTATGGGATTGTCATTTTGTGTTATCACTTGAGTGCTTAATTGTTTACCCACACTTTGATATTGAGAGGAGTGCATACACTATGTCCTTGGGAGGTTGTTGGCTTGATGTGTTTGATGTTGGATTGATTTGATTGTACTTGAATGGACTTGTTGGTTTTAAACACTCTATGATTTAATTTGGTTTCTTTTGACTCTATGCTTGAGGGAAAGCATACTTTAGGTGTGGGGGAATTTGATAGTGTGAATTTTGTGTTTGATAATGATATATATTGTGGATATTTTTTAGGTGGTTTTGGTAGCACTTTACTCTCTTTGTGCTTGTTTTGTTGGTTGTAGGAGAAAGGCATGGAAAATGGAAGAAGTGGAACAAAAGAGAACAAGAAGCAAAGTTGACAGGCAACCATGACTCTCCTAGTCATGGCCATGACTAGAGAGAAGATAGGAAGCTGAAGTGAAGCAAATTGGGCTCAAGCCCAAGCCCATGTACTAGCCAACCCATTACACAAATCAATGTGGAAGGAAAAGCTGGGACACGCAGAGGATTCAGACTTCACTTTTTATTTTGCTAAAAATAGAAGCACTTTTGGAAAGACAAAAAGGAAGAAGAGGAGAAAAGGAACGAGTAAGCCAAGGAGAAGAAAAAAACGCCCAAGGCAGGCAGGGAAGGAGACAGAAACAGACGCAGAGGCAGAGACAATTTTTGGGGAGATACACTTCTTCTTCCATTCTAAAAATCTTGGAATTGGTTGTAATCTCTTATTCTCTTTTCTTTTCCATGGGTTTTGAGTAGACTTTTCCTTTCCTCTAGTTTAAAGGTTGATTGAACATGGCTTTTGGGATTATGAGAGATGATGTATTTTGTGACTATGAAACTTGATGTTTGTTAATATTTATGCAATTCCTATATCTAGGGTTTATGATTTTTAATTTGGATGAATGTTTTTGGATCCAAATGTTTGTCTAGATTAATGGTTGAATGCCAATTTAATTTGGGTATCCGTAATTGTACTTGAATTGAATAGTTGGTAACCGGGTTGATTAATTCCTTTCCGGGGAATTGTGTAATCAAATTGGGAATTACTCCGCGTAGGTAGTAATTGGTTTGAATCGGGCTTTTCTAAATTCTAATGCAATTGAACAATATTTTCTATGGGCGTACCTAGGAATGTTGATTCGATTAGGGATAATTAACGGGCGTACCTTAATTGTCTAATATGTAAGGAAAAGTTGGTTGTCTAAGCGGACCTGACAACTATAACCGGTTTATTAACTTGTATCATGTTTATGCATCAATGATCTATCCCAATTGCCATTCCAAATTATTCTTTGAACTAGAGGTTTTTAATTCCATAAATTCAAATCTTGTTTTAATCTTGTACTCTTGAACTCATCTTGGTATTTATTTGCTTGTGCATTTCTTTATTTTCTTAACTTTAATATCAAACTTTGTGACAATGTCAAAACCCCTCTTTTCAACTATTGTATATATTATGAAAATGTTGCAATCCAATCCCTGAGGACTCGACCCTTGTCACTGCTATATTATATCTATTTTGTACTTGGTGACATTGGAATCAAATTTTATTTTGCAGTTATACGACAAGCTGTCAGGAAAGGAGAAGGTGTCAGATGTTTTCGACCGACTGGGTGATTATGAGGTTAAAAAGTGGATCAAACAGTCGGAAGGAGGAAAAAAGTCAGAATTGAAAGAAGAAAAGGAGAACCCGACTTTGAAGATAATCAGTAATGGTTGGGATTCGGAGATAAAGCTAACAGCGGATAAAAAGAATGGGAAAACTGTAATACAGATTACAGTCCCTGATGAAGCTATATCTCCGGTAATGAAGAGGGTCAGAAGACCACCAGCTAATACTCAGGTGGGTCAATGGGTCCAAAACTCTTAAAAATGGGGGCACTTCGGCCAGGGCCGATTTGAAGCTCCGTCTTGGAGGGCAAATGATACGATTACCCCGAACGAGAAAGGGTCGTATTGTACGTTCAAGAGGAGAATGCAACGGTTAAAAGAGGTCGTGACACATGAAGAAGAATATGAAATGATGCACATGGAGGAAGACTTCCCAAACGATGATTCTTTTTCTGAGGGAAGAATTTTAAGCAAGATATTTTCGGCTCGTCTCAAGTCAGCCGAAAGTAGGAAACAAGAAATGTATAAGCCGAAGAACAATGAAGATCGGCAGAAAAATAAAATAGAATTTCGGCTGAAATAAAAAGAGCTTCGGGCCAACAATGATCTAGGAGAGATAGAAGAAGAATAGAAGCCTAGACCAGTCCGAACAAGGGAATGGAAACCGAAAACGTCCATTATCCCAAATAATGAAACTCTTTCAGTTGGGCAATTCAAGTTCGACTTTAGATCTAGCGCTAACATGGTAGGCATGACCACAACAAGCAATGAAGAGTATTGGCCCGATACTGAACCAACTGTGGTATTTTGGCAGAAAGAAGGGGAATACTTCGGCGAAGAAGAGCCTGTAGTGGACTTCTGTTTTGCCAAGATGGAAGCGCTTCGGCCAGAGGCCGAAGTTGAAAAGTCTTTTGAAGAAGGATATAAGGCCTTCGTCCCATAGGCACAACCAAGTACCATTTTACCTCGCACTACAAAGATGTCTCAACATGTGAGGCCTTTGTATGTTAAAGGTTGGGTAAATGGGAGACCACTGAGAAGGATGTTTGTGGATGGAGGGGCAACTGTGAATATCATGCCGTTATCTACTTTGGCCAAAATCGGCCGAACTAGAGAGGCTTTGCTACCCACAAGAATGAAGGTGTCGAGCTTTGTGGGAGCCCAGACAGCGGCTGAAGGATGTATTCTGGTAGACGTGACAGTCGGAACGATTTCGATTCTGACTATGTTCTTTGTAGTAGATGCTGAGGTCTCGTATGCGGCTTTATTAGGCCGATGCTGGATTCATACAGCAAGATGTTTGCCATCAACCCTTCACCAGAAGATATGGTTCTGGAAGAACAATGGGACAGTGGAAGAAGTTGATGGGGATCAGTCTCCATTTCTAGTCAGCTCAACCGGACGAATTGATGCAGTGCTATATGAGGAACCCATACAACCGTTCCTGGCGGTGGTAGGGGACCGATATCCAGAGGTTGTTGAGTGTGACTGGACAGATTTGGGATTTGAAGTGAGATATCAGGCCGACCCACAACCAGCTTTAGGAGAAGACAAATGATGGAAGAAAGTAGCAAAGAGACAACCGAGTTCGAGTCAGCCGAACTCGAACCTACGGATGAAAATGCAAGATGGAGTGAACACATGGACTCCATCCCAAAGCGGACACCGGACTTCAAAGCACAAGATCCTCTGAAAATGATCAATGTTGGCACAGACGAACATCCAAGAGAGATTCCAATCAGTGCGAGTTTGGATCAACTTATGATCAGCCGATTCAAGAAAGTCTTAGTTGAGTTCAAAGATTGTTTTGCCTGGGATTACACAGAAATGCCAGGCTTAGAGAGATCAATTGTAGAACACAAACTACCTATTAAAGAAGGTTTCAAGCCGCATAAATAGCCGGCCAAGAGAGCAGCGCCCGAAATTGTCCCAAAGATTAAGAAAGAGATAGAGAAATTGTTAGCGGCCGGATTTGTTAGGCAGCTAAATATGTAGAATGGCTATCGAATAGTGTACCTGTAATAAAAAAGAATGGGAAGTTGTGAATTTTGTATTGATTTCCGAAATCTCAATATAGCAACTCCCAAAGATGAATATATGATGCCCATTGTTGATTTGTTAATCGATTTGGCTACAAAGCAGGAATGTTATCTTTTATGGATGGTTATTCTGGTTATAACCAAATCTTTATGTCCGAAGAAGATATACACAAGACTGTATTTAGATGCCCTGGAGCCATTGAGATTTATGAATAGGTAGTTATGCCATTTGGATTGAAGAATGCTGGGGCTATATATGAAAGGGCCATGAATTTTGTTTTTCATGATCTAATAGGAAAATGTGTGGAAGTCTACATTGTTGATGTCATGGTCCAATCAAAGGATGTGGAGAGCCATTTGGCCGATTTAAGAAGAGTGTTTGCAAGAATGAGGTTACATGGAGTCAAAATGAATCCAGCCAAGTGTGCTTTTGGAGTACAAGCAAGAAATTTCCTGGGGTTCTTGGTGCATAACAAGGGAATAGAGGTAGATGCAAACAAAACCAAGGCTATCCAGGAAGCTAGACCATCTCATGATAGGAAAAGTCTGCAGAAATTCTTAGGTCAGATTGGTTTTCTAAGGAGATTCTTGGCTAACGCAGTCGGGAAAGGAAAGCCATTAACCGATCTGCTGAGGTTAAAGAGGGAAAAAGAATTCAAATGGGGAGATGACCAACAGAGAGCCTTTGAGCAATAAAGCAAGCTCTAATCAGTCCAACTGTGTTGGTTCCTCCTGTCCTTGAACGACCGTTAAAGTTATACATAGCAGCGGCCGAAGAATCCATAGGAGCATTATTAGCTCAAGAAGACGAAGAAGGTAGAGATTGAGCGATTTACTATTTGAGCAGAATCCTCAAAGATGCAGAGCTCAGGTATTCACCGATTCACATGTTGTGTCTAAGTCTATACCATACATGTCAAAAGCTGGAATATTATACTCAGCTGAGACAAGTAGTAGTGGTGGCTTCGGGTGACATAGTTAAAATCGTGATGAATGATCCGATCAGCAGCCGAAGAATGGCTAAATGGGCCATGAAATTAAATGTGTATGATTTGAAGTACCAACCACTGATGGCTATGAAAGGACAAATTGTAGCCGATTTCTTGGCCGATCATCTAATGTTTCCAATACCAGAAGGTATCAAAGAGGAAGTTCGGCCGAAAGATAGAGATGAAGTAGGAATAGTATACCTACATCCGTGGACGATGATGTTCGATGGGTCTAAAGCAGCCTCAGGTGTTGGAGCAGGGTTCACACTACATACACCGGAGGGCAAGGTATACAAATTGCCTGTGTCTTACACTAACAACCAGGCGGAGTATAAGGCACTGATCTCGGGATTATGACATCTGATAAAGGAAGGAGTCAAGGCCATAGTAATCAAAGGAGATTCTCAGGTGGTTATTCAGCAATTACTTGGGGATTTTTATGTTAAGAGCTCACAACTAATTGGGTTGTATGAAGAGACAATTGATTTATTAGAAGAATTTGATGAAGTGTATGTTGAGTACATCCCGAGAAGAGAGAATGAATTGGCCAATGAATTAGCGCAACATGCGGCAAGATATAGGATAATGCCGAAGGCGGGCAACATTGAGATATGTTTGGCCGAAACAGAGAAGGCCGAATGGATTAAAGAAATAACACAAATTTTAGAAGACCCAGCCGAAGCTAACCCAGCCGAAAAGCGGAAAGCGATGGATTATATGACAATAGGAGGATTACTCTTTAAGTGAGCTCTTGATGGAATATTACTCCGATTTGTAGGAGAGAAAGACGCTAAGAGAGTGATGGGCAAAGTACACGAAGGAATTTGTGGCGCGCATCGAGCTAGAAAATCAATGAAGTGGAGTATTATTCTGCTGGGATACTATTGGCCGAATATGGGAGCGGATTGTGAAAGATACGCTAGAGAATGTCGCGAGTGCCAAAACATTCAGAA
Source organism: Hygrophila difformis (assembly GCA_030278955.1). NCBI lineage: Eukaryota > Viridiplantae > Streptophyta > Magnoliopsida > Lamiales > Acanthaceae > Hygrophila > Hygrophila difformis. Next base: position 3,874,544 of record JAOANR010000004.1, on the reverse strand, counting down.
GCTACCGGCCGAAGAGTTACACAATATGATTATACCATGGCCATTTCGAGGATGGGCTATGGAAATTATTGGAAAAATTCACCCATCTTCTTCAAAAAGACATGAGTATGTCTTGGTAGCCACATATTATTTCACAAAGTGGGCCGAAGCACAAGCATACGTCAGTATTTCTCAAGAAGAGGTCATCGAATTTATTAAACGACAACTGATTTACAGATTTGGAATTCCACAGACGATTTTAACAGACAGAGGAACCGTGTTTGTGGGAGATAAAGTTAAGGCCTTTGCTGTTGGATATAGAATGAAGATTGTACACTCATCCCCATATTATCCACAAGGAAATGGGCAAGCAGAGGCCACAAACAAACAGTTGATAGGAATTATTAAGAAGATGATTGAAGATCAACTAAGGAAGTGGCACGAAAAGTTGTCTGAGGCATTGGCTGCGTTTGGGAAAAGACGCTAGCGATTAGCGTTTAGCTTTTAAAATACGTACTAAAAATAGCCTAAAATCCTATTTATAGTAAACGCTAATTACAGTAACCGTCAAATTTTAATCTCTAATCTCTAAACTCAGAACGCTCGTCTCCCCCAGCTTTTAACTTTCCAAACTCCAGACTCTAAACTTTAATTTAAAATTGCATTACCAAACACCATTATTCAAATTTAAAACTATTTATTACCATTAATTTCAAACTCCAGACTCTAATCTCTAAACTCCAGACGCTAAACTCTAATTATTTTCCAAACATACCCATTATGGGCCTATCTGAATACTAAGACTTCAGCTACTGGGTTTACGCCATTTCGGCTGACTTATGGGATGGATGCAGTATTGCCGGCAGAAATAACAGTGCTGACTTTGAGGACAAGCCAGGCATACCAAGTCTCAGCCGAACAGTATAATTAGGCAATTAAGGACGAATTATCGGATATTAACTCCGATCGGGTTGAAGCATTGAAGAATTTACAGAAAAATAAAGATGTTGTGGCCGATTGGTACAATAAGAGAATCCGAGTTAAACATTTTGAAGTTGTCGATTTCGTTTGGAAAGTTATATGGCCACCCAATCAGAAGGATGGCCGAATGGGAAAGTGGAGCCCCAACTGGGAGGGGTCGTTTATTGTTCAGACGAAATTGCCAAATGGAGCATACATATTGATGGACGAAAATGGAGAGCAAATGACAAATCCAGTTAATGCAAGATATATGAAGAAATATTATGCAGCATGGGATTAAACAAGAAAAGTAAACATTTTATTCCAAGGACGGACATTACAAAAAGGAGCTACTTCGGCCAAAAGCATCGTTGGTAGTCCGAAGTTACAATATACAAGGGAAACGTCCTATTCTACCATGGTAGGGAAAAAATGGAAGCCGGCGGAATCTGAAGTGGAAGACATTCAGAATCATTCCCAAGTCCTTCCCGCCGGAGAGATCGGCAAAGACTGTGCTAGTGAAACCAGTCTCACCCGATCAAAAAGAAAGAGTAAAATATAAATTTCGCTCCGAAAACAATGGGAATACCCCACTAGACAAGCACAGTAGAAAAGAACTCCGAGGGATATGCCCTTCAGGGCGAAATAGATTACAGGGTCCCATAGAAAGGTGCGATTACCAATCGGTCACCCAAAACTATGGGACCCACATGAGCAAGGATACGATTGGTCATATCAATATTTAGAGACAGGCCGAAGCCTGAAGATGACCGTCGAGATCAATGTTAAAAAACGTATTCAGAGATCCTCTCCCGGATGAATATGATAACGTGAAATTAGCTGAGTTCGCACTACATGGATGGGAGTTTTTTGTGTGTTTGCTAAAAATGCCACTGAATAAGGAAGCCTAACAGGTCGTGGAGGCATAGGCACAAAGGAAAGAATATAGGGGATTTAAATGGTGTCATTTACGGCGAAATCAGAAACGTAAATCAGTAAATGCCAAATATGGAAAAGACGTTTCATAATTTCCGAGAAAGCTGCAGAGAATATTGCTCTGCCAAGTGAAATCCCGAAGATTACGGAAAACTAACAAAGTAACGCGCAAAAAGACAAGTGGCAATAAATAGGCCGATCGCACGTGCAAATATCTGCCAAGAGTTTGACTAAGTCATCAAAGCCTATTAAGGGCAAAGGGTCTGCCATAAAAATCTGGCAGAAAAACAAACTACGGCCATTACAACAAATGAGTCCGAGAGAGTAAAAAACGATAAGTTTTACAATGGTCAGTCTTCACTAATATCAAAGGCAATATCATCATCCAACCCACAAGGGCTATGGAAGTGTGGGTTGTTTGGAGAGTCAGGACCAGTAACGGGATCTAGCGCCGATTGAAAGACTTGAAGCACCCGAGCTTCATCTTCAGCAGAAATTTGAGCTTCATCCGGTTGAGACGAAAGCAGATGTTGAGACGCATCCTGAAGAAGCTCAAACTGGTATCTGGAAAAAAGAATGAGGATAAGAAAAAGAGAAATTCAACAAAGAACAAAAGGGTGCAATTAGCTCGTACCATCTCCGGCGGTGGGATGAATCGACGATAAAATAGTGTCCGAGGTCCTAGTCTCACCTTCCAGCGAAGAGACGGCAGCAGGACGGCCAGGATCAACAAAGTTGATAGGAGTCGAGAAAGTATCGGACGTGGAACATAATTTAGCGGCAATGGGGCGGAGTTTGTTGACCACAGCGTGAGTCTTCGACCATAGTCCCCGAAAAATGCCAATAACTTCCTCACTAAAAGCTGATCTCAAAGAAATGCAACCATCTCTCGCTGAAGAGTGAAGACCAATGAGTTTTTCTTTCGGAACTTGGGCGGATTTGTGAAGCTGTTTGACAAGACGTTGCAGGCGAGCCGACTCCTTATCCACGTCAGCCAAGGCGTTCTCAAGATCATGCGCCTTGCATTGGAGCTGGAAAATTTCCAATTGGGTCGCAGCAAGCTCTTCCGAAAATTTAAGCTTAAGAAGATCGTTACCCGACAACTTGTTCATAAATTCCTGATAATCGGAGGAATGTTTGTCGAACTTCCCATTATGAAGAGCTATAGAAGCTTGCTCATCTTCAAGTTTTTTACGAGCAGTTAGAACACCGGGGAGTTCCAAGTCCATATGCAAGATTCAGGTAGACATCGCCTTAATAGCTTCTTCCAAACCCGATGAGAGAAGTTCTTCAGAAAAAGCCCGTTCAATATGGGAAACAAGCAAGAGAAGAGGCTTAGTTTGAACTGAAAGCACATCAGGTTGACAAGTGATTAGACGATCCAACTTGTCCAAACAACTCCCAAAGCTATCAGGGAAGTCTGAGGCAATAAGAGGCAAGACAGGGGAGAAAAATTCGTCCAAAACTTCCCTATCCGGAAAAGGGAAAGCAGGGATTTCTTCGGCAGAAGTCGATCCTTCTTGTTGAAGACGGACAATGGAAGGATCAGAAAAAATGACAACAGAAGAAGATGGTTGGGGTGTAGTCGAAGGAACAGTTGGAGCACAAATAGCTAGCTCATTTTCAACCCCATAAGTTCGAGGAGCCAAATCAGACAGGGTTGGATTAGATTCCAAATCGGCCTCAGGAATATTAGCAGAAGGTTGAGCAAGAGTGCCGGAGGATGGAGCAAAAGAAGGAAAAATAGAGATTTCGTCTATAGGATCCAAAACCGAACGAGAAGGGACGGGAGACTGAGGAGGTACGTCATCAGGGTGAGACGAATGGCTAGAAGAAGTCAACGTCCCCGACGAATCCAAAGGTGGACGATTCTAAAAAAAAAAAAGAAGAGAAAAGTGGGAGAGCTATCACTATCATGATAAACAATGGCCAAAATATCTATTAAAAGAAGAAAAAAAAAAGGGACGCTAATACCTGATCAGCCACTGCAGTCGACCCAGGAAGGGGAGAACGGGACGATCGCCTCCGAGTTTTGGGAGCAGGATCATCATTCGACCTAACCGAACTCGGAGCAGTTCGCTTTCGGCCTGAGGCAGCGGCAACGGCGGAAGAAGACAAAGAAGGGGGACGAGTTAGATCGGCCAAAACGTCTTTTGGCGGTTTGGACCCTATGAAGAATAGAGGAATAAGAGGATAGTCTGAAAGAGACGTAAAAAAGCAGGAAGAATATAAGAAATAAAGAATACTTACTAGGCGAAGGGGCCAAAGGCTCATCCTCCTGAGAGGAACAAGAATAATCAGGGGCCAATTCAATAATAGAGAAACATCATAATACCTGAAAAGCCACGGGCAAGGAAATAAGCTTACAAATCGGTGCCAAAGTGAGCACAAGCCAAAACGTTTTCCCATCAATCACCAAAACGCTTGGTCGATAAGTCAGAGCGGACATCAAAGGAATGAACTTCAAAGTCACGAATTCGAGTGGCCCATGTCCGATAGGATTGACGACTCTCAGAAGGGCCGATTCCCTTGTAACCTTTATTATATCTATGTGGGTCTCTGTGGAAAGCAAGAACCACGTCTTGAGCAAAACTAAATTGACGGCTGACCAAGTGAGGATTATAAACCTCAGAAAGGATAGAATGATTGGAGGGCACCACCAACGAGCAATTAAAAATATGGCGAGGAATGATGTAGGCATTTCAAACTTGAGCAATCAGCTTCGACAGAGGCGTACCAAAAGGGGAAGCGCCAATAGCCGAAACCCAATAAAATGCCAGACCAGCCATAAGTGGAGGAACCAGAGAGGGCCCCGAGATCTGTCTGAGTGATCGTTGGCCCAACCATGGACCTGAATCGAGATGCCAACATATAGATGGGCGAGGAAATAATCGGCGAGAGGCATGATTCCCCTCGATGATTTTGGCAACAAGAGGGTAAGCCTTGAGAATGACGACTTTGGCTGGAGCACACCAAAAGTATCTGCTGAGGAAACACATCATAAAAGCCAAAGGTTCTATTTTGTGAAGTTCAGAAGAAGATGAGTCACTCCTGTACTGTTTAATCCAGTGGATATAGGTAAGCTTGGATATATAGCCGGTATTATCATGTGACGACTTTTCGCAGCCAGAAACCCCCATGAAATGGTTCCCAAGAGAGGGTATGTCAAGAAGGAGTTTGAAGTCTTCAATAATTGGGGTCATCATACCCCACGGAAAACAGAAGCAATTTACAGAAGAGTTCCAGAAGCACAAGAGTGCGAAGATGGGCCGATAATAAGAAGGAGACGACTGAGCGCTCAACTTAACCAAGTGGTCAATACTAGCGGTCGCCCAAACCGCTTCGCAGTGAGGCCGCACCCGATAATCAGAAGGAAACGGCTGAGCGCTCAACTTAACCGGTGGTCACGGTAGGCCAGATACCAAGATTACTAAAAAAGTTTAGGAGAAAAATGATATGAAAACAAAGGGATTATTTTATGATCACTAAAGAAATTGGAAACAGAGGCATCGGCCTCTGCAGAAGTGGCCAAAGGCCCGATAGTGGTATCATCTGCTGCTGCTGCCGGTATCATCCGGGACAGCAAATTTTAAGATTCATGGCCAGTGGGTTGAACCCGGAAGTTTCTGGATTCAACCCATTGTCTTAAACCCACTGTCTATTTTAGCCATGGGTTGAACCATGCTGAGGAAGCCGGGACAGCAGCATCAGCTGGTTCAACCCACTGTCTATTTTAGCCATTGGGTTGAACCAGCAGCAGCAGTGGTTTGAACCCAGCAGCAGCAGTAGCAGCAGATTCATCCCGGAAGTGGATCAAAGACCAATTAGAAAATCTTAAAAGCAGATTTTCTGGATTCCAGATGGAATGTTTTTAGACAGCAGAATAATCTTAAATGACAGTGGTCGCTGTCATTCAGACCCTTACTATCTGTGAATTTGGGAAAAACCTACATGTTCCTTTACTGTCTTAATTACTAGACAACATTGACCTATGTCGTCTAGTGTTGGCACAGTTTAAGATTTGGGTTTGAAATTAAAATAACGAGAAGAAAACTGTATCTAATTAGAAACTGGCTGAGTGGCTAGTCGTTATCTCTATGAGGAGACCTTTTTGCCGAAGCTTCCACCAGTCACTAATTAGACCATGAAAAATAGTAGGTAATACTTAATACACAGAAGACGAGCTAGTCATATCACTAAAAAAGGGACCTTTTTGCCAACATTGATCTGTAAGATCTCTCATTACCCACTTCACACATCACGAAAAAGACCAAAATAGAATAAAAGAAAATCATCTTGTATGAGAGACATTGGTTTCTCATACAAGATTATGGAATGTAATCCATAAATAATGCTTTAAATAATGCTTCATATCATAATCAATTACAGTCCGGATTATATGCTTAAAGCATTAGAATTTAATTTATAGAAAATTCTTTTAATAGAAATTGAGCAAAACTCCTTTAATCAGGATAATCATTGATCTTAATTATTGCTAATCACGATCTTTAATTAATAACTTAATGGTTCAATTAATTATAATGAGAAATGGAGAAACATAAAATTTGGCATGAGAATGCCATCCACGTCGCAAGACAGAAATTACGTCGTGCACCTAGACGTGAGGTTTGCGACATGAGGGTGGTTAATAGATGAAAATTGGATTTTTGTGAAAGTAGGATTTGTCCCGTCGCAAGACAAGAGTTACGTCGCAAGACTTAGTCTTGCGACGTAGGTCTAGCGACGGGGATATAGAAATGAGAATAATTTAATTTTGAAAAAGAGTAAGGTCCCCATCGTGAGACTATAAATTACGTCGCAAGCCTAGGCTTGCGACGTGAGTTTTGCGATGGGTGTAGGGGAGTTAGAATTTTTGCATGAAACAGTGGAGGGAGCCCGTCGCAAGGCATTAAGTTACGTCGCAAGCCTAGGCTTGCGACGTGAGTCTAGCGATGGGAGTGTTTTCAAATATTTTCTAAGGCATGGCCTCCACGTCGCTAGACAAGGAAAAGTACGTCGTGAACCATGGGTTCACGATGTGAGTCTAGCGACGGGGATATTTTCTGAATATTTCTAAGGCATAATTTCCCCGTCGCAAGACTGAATGTTGCGTCGTGAACCATGGATTCACGACGGATGGTCTTGCGACGAGAGCCTTTCTGAAAATAAGCTAAGTGTTTGGTCCCATGTCGCTAGACTAAAAAGTACGTCGTGAAACGTGGGTTCACGATGTGGAGTCTTGCGACGTGGGTTTTTAAAAATAGAGACAAGTGTTCTGGGACACCCACGTCGCAAGACTACCCTCACGTCGTCGCAAGACGTGGTCTCGCGATGTGAGGCGGTTAGCGACGTGAGTGTGTCCAGAATATGTTTTTGGAACAATAGCATGCAAAAAATGTGATTCCTACCCTATTTCAAATTTAAAACCTAATCTACATATGAAAATGCATACAGAAATAAATCTAAGCTGTAACATGCTGAAATATAAATCTAACTACAAACAACATTTAAATAAAGCAAAAATCCTAATCTAGGGTTTAAACCACACTAACATGCATACCACATGATCCAAAAACATCTAAACAGAACATAAAATAAATAGATATGACCACGTGGTCTTTGATCCACTTCCATGGGTTGTATAGCTGAGATCCACATAAAATAAAATGAAAGCAATAAAGATCCATGGGTTGTGATACCCATTTCCTGATTTTGGGACACATTTTCAGATTTAACTTTCCATTTCATAAATGGGTTGATAATACCCATCGTTTTGGGTATTTCAAACCCTAATCAAAGTTTGAATAAAGAAAATAAGGGAGAAGGTGGCTAACTAACCTACTAAAATTAAGAACAAACACTAAATTAAACTAATCTAAGCTAATCTAGGAACAGAATTTAAATAATACAAAAAAAAAAAACTAAACTAACTGCTTAGAACAAGAACTCTCAGTTGTCTTCAAGTTGTGGAATATGCTAACCCTTGGCACCTTGGGATCACCATCTATTTATAGATGTGAAACCCTAGGCCTATGGGCCTTGAATATGAGGCCCACGCACGTCGCAAGACACACGCACGTTGTTAGACTATGCATGCACATCGCAAGCCTTCATGCCCATCGTGAGACTCTGGGCCACGTTGCTAGACTGGGGTTTGCGACATGGGTCTTCAGTACTTCAAATTTTCTTCAGTTGGCCTCCCGTCATGAGACTCATGTCTCCCGTCGCAAGACATTAAACCCACGTCGCATGACTATGGTTGGCGACGGGGTCTTCAATACTTGGCTTTTCTTCAATCTGCTCTTGCGTCACAAGACACTCTCACGTCGCTAGACTAGGTTTCGCGACAGGGATGTTGTCTTGCGACGGGGTGTTCTGTACTTGAATTTTTTGCTTGTCTTTCTACGTTGCTAGACATTTCCACGTCGCTAGACTATGCTTAGCGAAATGGGGTCTGGCTTGCGACGGGTTGGGCCAGATGGGCCAAAAATACTTTTTTGTGGGCTTTTTATTTTTTTGCCCATCTTTTTCGGTCCCTTTCTTTTCTTTTCTTTTTCTTATGTTTTTGGATTTTTCTAACACAAAATGTAATAAAATTACATATTTTTGTGTTTTTCAATACCATCTTATTATTTTTACAAACATGCATATATCAGTCCAATTCATCTGCTTTCTTATTTAAATAAGATGGGAATACGATCAAAACGTCCGTATCTGACACGAAAATGGATCGAAAATAATGAACACTTTTGGCCATTATCATTGATGTAGGGGTTGAAGCGGAGTGTTGCTGCCGTGAGTCCAATTCCATTGGGGAAGATGTCTCACGTGACTTGCACTTTCTAATTGCAAATTGGAATTGGAATTGAATGTCGCCCTACCTGCATTTCCAATTTCCAATTTTTGACTTCATTTCCTTTTTTTTTTTAAATTTTAATTATATATATAAATAAATAAATAGATAAATATATTTATTTATTTTATTATTCCAATTAGGTTCTTTGGCTTGTGTTTCGTCTAATGGACCCGTGTTCCACCGAACAGACACCAACGAACCCATTGCTATATTTCTCATATCAAGTGTGGGATTTTTTAATCTTTTTATTCTTGTTTTTGGATTTTTTAACACAAATTTAATAAAATAACAATATTTTTGTGTTTTTCAATACCAGCTTATTATTTTTACAAACTTGCATATATCTATCAAATTCAACTGCTTTCTTATTAAAAATAAGATCGGAATGAGATCAAATGCACATGTTTAGACACGGAAATAGATTGAAAATAATGGTCAATTTTGGCCATTATCATAACCGAATTTTTGAAAAAACTCGGTTATTCGAACCGTGCCCATCCCTACAAAGTGCTACTTGTTAGAATTTGTTTCTGCATGTCTGCTTCAAATTTGAATGCTGGAACTTTTCGATGCTGGGTGATAGATGTGGTACGTGATCTATGTTTTGTCGAAGGGGCAGAAAGAGGAGTATGGTGTCCTCAGTGTGGACTATCAAGGTGGAGATGTTGATAATTTGTGGGATGAATCATTATCCAGTGTTCATATAACCATCAAGTTTGAGACAGAACTAGATCTGGAACATCCCCATTGGGGCTGAAAAATTACCACCTGTTCAAAGTCCAAAGAGTGCATTTGATATCTATGGTTAGTTTCAAATTGATCAAAGCTCTAGTCTTGGTTGAGATGAGATTTGGAGGAAAGTTAGGTAGAGCAATTGGTAATCTAATTCACCTTCGGAGCTACAGCTTGGAACACTGTGAACTTGATCAGCTCCCTTCAGTCATCTCTAACCTGAGGTTCCCAATAAACCTTAATTTGAATAATGGTTCAAGGATTGTTCGGATGCCAGTGATCTTAAGAAGATGCATTTCGGCCGATGAAATACCTGAAGAATTTGAGATGGAAGAAGGCAGAATGAATGAAATCTCATTGGAAGGGCGGCTGGACAAGTTGGAGGTCCCCCCTACAGGGCTTTGATAGCCATATGCCCAATTTCAAGTCACTAGTAGGAATTCAGAAAAGAAAAAACATACCAATGTGCACATAAGAGCTCGAATCAGAAAGGCTTTGCGATGCATACAACGACATACTAATAATGGCGTCCATCGCGCACACAAACACTCTCGGACACTGTCCCAATACCGCTGATGGAAAGCATATATGTTAATTGTAGGTGGCACAGATCCATGAAGTTTACAATTCTGGCATTCAAATCAACATTATATTTTTGGGATTTCTTATTGAAGGTAAAATGTTGTATGAGATTAAATACATAAATTGCAAGAGAGAACATGAGATGAGCGATGGTTGGAAAATGCTTCTCTTCTTTGATATACTCTTTCATTTGTTCCAAAATAAGAGTCTCGTTTGACTGGGCACGCTAAGACGATACATTTACTCCACGCACGGACGGGCTTTGCATGGACCAAAAACTCCCCAACGAATTTAGTCTCACATTCAATTCTTCTCCCAGCCACTGAAAATTGAAAATTGATTGTTCAATTTCACCAATCACACAATACAACTCTCGATGATATGGTAAGTTTGTAAACATGTTTGTGTGGAATTGTTATCGTGGAAATTGGATAACAACGAATAGTAAGCCTTTTGCAGGCTAAGACGATAGAATTTGAAAAAAAGCTCTTTCGTTGGATTGCGCATTAAAAAAAGGTTTAAGAACAATGAACAGGAAACGAGTCCATTGCCCACTGTCGTATACAAGAACAATTATTTACCAACTACGAACTACAACTATGAACTATGCTAATGCTAAAACTAGGAAAGTAAAGAGCAGCTTTTGCTGTGGTGTTGATTGTTTGTCCCTGCCTCTGCTTCATTGCTTGGTATTTATAGGAGGTGATGCAACTGCCTTGGAGGAACTGCTAACCCCATGACCGCCTTCTGGTAACCGTCTTGTAGCTATTGGTCGACCACTTTGTAATTCTCACGCAGAGGTCCATTGGGTTATAAACTTTGCTACCGACCCATCACTTAGTACTGCTCACGGTCCACCATCCTCACTCCAAGCCCTCGGTTCTAGTAACC